>JAGDQP010009074.1:42356-60619 GCA_022664845.1 Lepisma saccharinum
AATTAGCACTTATTTTTCAACATGATACATATCTATATATATATCAGTACAAATGGCTGCATGTGCTTCACACACACTGACGATACAGACAAATATAGTTTTCAATGTTATTTTCTTTAGATCGTCTTGAGAATGAGTATGCGTGTCATTGTATTGTTGAACTCCCTCTCTCTCTAGCTAACTTGCCTGTTGAAGTTTTCATATTAATGGAGAACTTATAGACGGGTGGTCTTGTCAGTCTGTTTACTGGTGTATGATGTACTAACATTTTTTTTTATCAGGAAGTCGTCTAAATATTTTTTTCTTTTCTTTCATTTCTCTTTTTTTTTTTAAATCCATCTTAACTGTTTCGTCTTCTTGGCAACTGCTGTTTTCTTTGGTTACACATGCACTTTGCTACACGCTATGTAAATTCCACACGCAGAGATAGGCATACATACAGTCTGATACCCTTCTGTCTTACACATGTGGTCTACATTCGTTACTGACAACATACCTTGGAGGTCTTTAACTACACTGCATAACGAAGAAATTTGCGATTATCTGGTTAGTGATCACTTATTATCTAATTTTCTTTTGTTAATTTTCTTTTACAATTATATCTGTTGTAGGATCCGAAGCTATGGCGAATTACGTGCTCTGTTCTTTGCTGGAAATCTTCCACTTGAATGTCCTGTGACGTCATAGTTTTGGAGTCGGAATTTGGACTCTACAATCATTGTCCAACCTTATCCGTATGCTCCAAAAGGGAAAACGTTTTTAGCATAGCCTCTTACACGTAAGTCCGTTTAGCAAAGCGGGGGGTCAAAATTTGTGGCTGCCTAAAATGGGTAACAGTGGTATCTAAACATTCTACCATAAACACAATCAAGTTAATCTTTATTTATTAACAGTTATTTTTAAGATTAACTCTACTTCCCTTTTCTAACATACTCTTATCTTGATTGATTCCTAAATACATTTTAAAAGTAAATGTAGCTGTAATAAACTAATAGGTGATGTGAAGCTTCTTTAGCTTCTGCTGTAAAACCGCCACTGACATACAATAGAGTTGCCACGAGACCAACGTCGGGCCGACTCAAAATGCCGACGCTTAGTCGGGAAGTTGTCACTTCCTCACCTTCTTCCCGACCCCGTTCACACCGCTATAAATTAATTGTTTTAATGTACTGGATGACGTATGGTTATAGAAAAATAACAAACTTTTATTATAGTTTGTCTTTTGTTCAATTTTTTCACCTTCAATTACTGTTGAAATTTTCTGCACTTGTCGGAGACCGGGTTCGAACCTGCTATCTTCTGATCGATTATAGTATATGATGGTGCGCCGCTTTAACCATTACTCCACAGAGGCTCCTGTCCAAACGTTTTCGTCAATCAGGTATTTCTGGAAGTCAGACATGAAATTTGGTAACACAGACACTATATTCATTCCAGAATGGCGTTAATCCCGGAAGTATGGATGTTTATTTTACATTACACAGAATTTTTCGTAAGCAAATCATCACAGAAAATGCAACTACAACAAAACTCCTATTTATGCAACAGGATTACTTTCACTTTTTCTAAATTCAGATGATCATCTAAATATCGTGATTATAGTACTATTATCACCTGCAACTCGATCAGTGTTTCCATCAGGATTTTCAATTTGGGGGGTGTAAAGTCAAAATTGGGTGGGTGTAAGCAAAGTTTTGTACGGTTTCTATCGATTTTTCATAGCAAAAGTATCAAAGTTGGGGGGTGTTGTCGAGACTTTGGGGGTAAACACCCCCCACAGGGGGGGGCTGGCAGAATCACTGAACTCGATGTTTCCCAGAATGCATGAATTTTAAGTGTTTATTTAGCCGTTTATTAGTAACGTGAAATATGACTGCATTTGTTGTGGTAGTAATAATGTAATGTAATATTTATTAATGTACTACGAACAGCACGGTGCCAATACAGCACTGTTATATACAAGATACATATAGATAGGCAAATAGATATACAGATAAACAAGAGGTTGTTAAATATAGAAGTTTGATAGCAATACAATTATTTTACATAATATTTGTTAATGAAACGTTTCGAAAAAACACAATCTGTCGGAATCAGTCAATAATTTATAATGCCTTGTTCTGTACAAGGGAACAGCTAATTCAAAATTTTCCGTCATTGTTCCAAATTTGAATTCTATTTATGACCTTTAGACTTCTAACGCTTAGGTCGGAATAGGAGAGGGAAAGGATTCGGGAAGGTATCGGCCAGGGCCTATGCTGAAGGTGCCATCCCAGCATTTGCCTGGTGCGACTGAGAAAACCCTTGGAAAAACCTCAGTCAGGATGTTCGATTCTGAGATTGAACTGACTGACATCTCAACGTCCAGGCCAAATGGTTTAAGCTAGAAGCTTTAAATTTATGGCTAAGCTGGCTTTAACTAACCTATTTCACTGATGTTCGGTAAGAAGCAAAACAAGGGCATATTTCGAGGGCAAGGGCATTTATTATTTTTAAAAAGATAAAAAAAAATGCTGGTTTGAGGTGGGATCGAACCTCATACCCTTAGAATAGCTCTTCAGTGCTTTATCCACTAGACCAAACAGCCCGATTTTCGATGATGTCTTCCGAGTCGAGTAAAGCTGCAAACAACAGCTAATAATAATAATAAATTATAAGTTTCTGATCCCATATATACAGGGACCTTTGTTTTTATTAAATGTAAAGCACGTTTCCTCTTTTCATATTTTACTACAAGCATAATACATGTATAGTCATCATCCAATGGAAGACGATCCCTATAAATCTTTAAGTTTCGACATTTCATTTCATAATTGTGAACTAGAAAATACAAAATGGATACAAAAAACAAAATCAGCGCCACTTCAGATGAGCTGAGATGCGTCGAATAGGTTCTCCTTTCTATATTATAGACCTGCCGGCAGACTTCTTTTGCAACGGTATGCCGATACTTTAGTTACATCAATTCCAAATTAAAACGGTCGGAAAATGGACGGACCACCAGGAAGTGGGTGGGACCCCGCTTATTTCCCGACCATCAAAAATAGACGGGGCCCCGTTCCTTTCTGGACCATTAAGAAATGGGCGGGGAGTCGCCTTTTCGCGGACTAAGGCAATGGACGGGGTCATCATTTTCCCACCATCGTGCTGGAGATTGGTAAGGGGGTTTCGCCTCTATGATGACTAGTCAGTGAGCGACAACAGCCCGGAAATGGCCCGACGACCAAACGCCACTTGTGTCTGCAAGCCGACCACTCCCCATCTACTTCCTGACATCTAGTCTGGGTTCTGCCTATCCATGACGCCAGCCCGACCAAAATCCCCGGCCATTTGCCGTCTTGGTCGGCATTTGGCTTGTTGGGTTTACATTGGGCGCATTCGACACAACGAGCGCTTTCTCAGATGCTCAGCAAATTGTCCGTCGAATGCCACTGAGCATGAAAAACTCACTTCTGCCTTTGTACACACGAATAATATTTTTTTGCTAATGCTATGTGGAAGTCATCTATACCCCAGCCAATGGACAACAGTTACTTTGTGTTAAAACACTCTAAATAATGAAGGCATAGTTTTCGCTAGATTTCTCTATGTGTAGGGTTACCATACGTCCGTATTTTGTACGGACAGTCCGTATTTCAAAGGCTCTGTCGTGTCCGTGTCCGTACCGTACTTTGCAACATTTAAGTAAATGTCCGTACTTTTCACATAATCAGTTGTTGATTGCTAATTACGTATCTTAAACCCATTTATTTCCATAAATACGTATCACACCCTTTATGAAGAATCTTATGTTGCACACAAATGCTTTTTTTCTTTTCTGGGTTATATGGCATTTGAGATTAGGTATAATCTCATTTTTGCCAGTAAAGTTCTCTTCGGGTTCGTTTATCTTTCCTGATTGTTGTTTCGTATGTAATTTTACTGCCTTGCACTTTTGCCATCAGTCTGATATGCCCGGATTTACTCTTATATAAGTTATAAACGAAGTGACGATTTATGTGGTAGATAAAGTCGGTTCCAAGTACTCAACTCGACAGTAGATTTAAATTGAGAACTATTGAAATATGTCACACTTCTTATGTAGTTGATATTAGAAAAGATTGATAAGAAAATCATAGAGAAGATCTAAGTTTATTTAAAGTTGAAAAATGAGTCCAAGTTTTGAGCTGCTGCTGTTGTGGAGATTTGGTAAATGCAAGTGATTACTTTTGGAGAAATAATTTATCTATTTAAGATTTGAAGTTTCTTGATACAGATATTGCTATTATTTCTAGAAGTAGATTTAATATGTAAGAGTTTCGTTAATTAAATCAAGTATTTTGTTAGAGACTTTGAAATGTTTGTCAGATAGTAAGGGGTTCGGATGAGTTCAGTTGGTAGATGAAGTAAGTATCCTAATAATGAGGTAATGTTGAGATTAACGTTATTTTTTTTCAGAGTTGAATTTATTTTTCTTGAAAAATTAAGAATATATCCGAGTTTAGGAGATGGATTATGAAGTAGGAATTCTATACTAAGTGGTAGAGTTTGGTAGATTTTGCATAGTGTGTGGAGAACCAGTAAACACTGATGATCCTTCAAAGGAAAGTGTCGCTGAGGCCTCTCTACCTAAGAACGACCTTGAAAGTTTTTTTCCAGATGATGCGTGGCATTTCAAGCCAAATTGGTAATTTGAAAAGTCAACTTTCCTCATCTGAAAGTAATTTGACAAGTCATCTCTCTTCATCAGAGAGTAAACTGGAGGAGAAGCTCTCCTTATCTGACAGGTTAACTCACACAGCCCTCTGAGGTTGCTTTTATGAGAGTTTAAGTGAATGAGGTCACTTCCAACATTGAACTATTGGAAAAACGCACTGAAGGAGTTGCGGATTCAGTCCAGAAGACTGATTCCAGACTGAACACGTAACTCGAGGAGACTACTTCCATGTGCGAGACTAGGTCTTGAGAACTTGGTTCTGAGATCAAGTCCCTCAAAGACGAGGTGCTAACGCACAGGAGCGAGTTGTCGGAACTCAGGACCTCTCTTCGCCTGGTGAGTCTGGGAAAACTCAGGCCCAACAAAATGACAAGTAGTTTACCATACCGTGGTCTAAGGTAATCTCTTGTGGTGTCAGTGGTGGCACTATTATGACTACTTCGTTGGTTACCACCGTGAGTACTGACTCACGAGTAACAACTACAAATAGTGCTACTTGGACTTTGGTGTGACTGGGAGACGACCGTATCCGTTTGGTTTTGCGGCTCGTACCAGCATTGGAGGTACTTCTACATTAGGTGCGGTCTATCAGAGACGCAAAATGACTCATTCCATCTTTCCATCTCGGATACAGACAGGTGGTAACGTTACTCAATTTATGGGTCGCGAACCTTTGAGGTTGAGTGCGGTTAGTGGACAGGTACTCACTGAAATGAGAGGTCCCGAGCCAAGTTGTGTTGGGATGACAAAGCCTCTCAAGCTTGCAGACTTATATCACTTTCCTTCTTTCTCAGGTCAGGTACTGAGTCAGATTCCTCAGGAGTTCCTAAGGAGTTTGGAACAGAACTTTGAACTTATGAGGCTATCTGATGCAGACCGGTTACTCCAGGCATCTAGGCGCCTGACTGGCAGTGATTATTCAGTGACGAACGGCTAAAGAGAATGAAACTTCGACGTTTGCAAAGTGTTAAATTTGTGAGCAGTGAATACAAATCAATCGTAGACTTTGCTTGGATTGTGGCAAAGACCTATAGGGATCTATGCGGTGATAGTGAGGAAGATGATTTGCTTCAAATTTTGTTAGATGCACTTCCTCTTTTGTTAGGACGTCAAATGCGTTTGTTAATAGCGTTGAAGAATAATAGAAAATAGAAAATTTGACGTTGTGGGAGTTATCCGACGTTCATTATGTTGAACTCGATCTCGAATTATCGTTGGAGCCATCTAACACTCAGAAGCGCAAATTTACCGGCAATAACGAAAGTACTAGTAAGGACAGTAGAAATAAATTGCATGTTAGTAATGCACAGACTACAGCTAATGCTGAAACGCAGACTATGGAGTTGGTAGCTGAGTCAATTAGATCAGATAGGACGGTGACTCCGAGCAGAGCTAGTTTAGGAACAGGTAATGGAAATAGGTTAGGAATCAGAATAGGTTTAGAATGTGGTAGGGATAATAGTACTAGTCGTTATGCTTCACGATTCAGATCTAAAGGTAACAACGGCCGGAATAGGTATAATAGTGATAACAATTATATACATTGTGACAATAACACACGAAACGCGAGTACTTGCACTCGTTCTCATAATGGTAATAACATGAATAGATGCAACATGCCTAACACAAAAAAACAACACCAGCAACACTAGTAGCACAAAGAACAACACTAATAATCCTAATAATAATACTAACCAAAGATTTTATGACAACAACAGAGGGAAGGATGCTTATCCTGATTATCATTACAGATGCGGGTGTTGTTCAGTCGTGTATCCGATACGGAAACCTGCCCCAGTGCTGGTAGCGAATTGCACAGCCTATACGATTTCGAGTCCAAACTCTGGGCCTTCTTCGGGAGTTGTATGCCGTGGAGCGCGTGTCCCTGGAAAATTTCAGGACCCTTCGTCCCAGGTGTTAAACTTCGGGAGCAGTCCTTATCAGGGTTGTCAACAGTCGCTTCATAAGTGTTGAGGCATATATCATCAAAGAGATTCTCTTACGCGACCGCCTGATAACAAATCTTCTGGTGTTACGTTGGGTCCTAATCCCGAAACGAGATCAGATTGTGGCCATGCTGGGCCAGGACAGATGCAATTTCAGTTATCTCTGGGTTTTCGATTGCACCGAAGAAAGGAAAGAGGAATTGTTAAGAAATAGGAATTAAGATTCTTCCTGCTTCTCCATTCTCCTTTCTCCTTCGGTCATGAAAGCCTTGAGAGTTTGTTGATCTTCAAGAAAAGGAAATCAATTTTTGGTCCATTGTCTTTCTTTTTTTCTTAATAGGGGAAGATATGTATCGACCCATTGTCGGTTGATCCCGACATATCTTACCCTCTCCCTATTTTTATGTGTCTTCTTTTTCCTTTTTGTTCGTGCTTTTGTCCGTGATACTTTGGCTCACTTCAAAGTGTTTTCTTTGTCCACAGGTCAAAAAAACGAGCCATTCCGGTTATCTCTCTCATTGTTGTATTGGTGGGATTTTTATTCTTTGTTGTTTCTTCATTTTATTACTTAACTATTCTTTGCATATTTTATTGCATTATTTTCTTCAACAATTTATCTTTCGTTTTAAATCTTCATAAATAAATTTAAACATCTGATTGTTGATTTATCTCTTTGAGAAATTTTGGTGGTTAAGCCTCACCTCCTTCCGCTTTTTGTTTCTGATTCGATCATCATCTCTGATTGGCTGTTGCCGATCAGAGACAACTGTTGTGGTCGTCGATTTGTAAAAGCTACACTGAAACCGGCTGCCCTCGAAAATTACACATATGAAGTAAATAATTATGCAGCCCAGTATTAAAATTTTATAAAAATCAAAAGCAGCCTCATCTGATGAAATATATCCATATTTGTTAGCTGCCTTCTTCAAACTTCAGCAATGTGAAGGCTGAATTAATATGTTTGATGACTATCGTTTCTCCGTCCATATTGGATGAAATTATAAGCGGACGACGTGGAGCATTTTGGTGGTTCATCAGTGTGAGGTGATTTTGTTTTATATGTGGTACAGTGTATTTTTTGTTTATCTTAAATAAAATATAAATACCAGGTTGATCATATGTTCGTAGCGTTTTCATGGAGAATGTGCAGCACCCGCCTCCTCCTGTACCACAGTAGTCTATTCGGCGAAGTACATCCCATCACACTATATGGTCCTTCTCCAACGTTCCACCAGTGACACAAGCCCCTGACGATACCAGGCTGCAGGCTTTGAAGCAAAGAACTCAGTAATGCCAGTTGTCACATCATCCACGGAATGGAATTGTCTGCCCCGCAGGAAGTGTGCCATGGAACGAAACAGATGAAAATCAGATGGCGCAAGGTCTGGACTGTAGGGGTGGTGGTAAAATGTCCACACCATCCATGTCCGCAATGTGCTGGCGGACTCTTCTTGACCTGTGGCATGGAGCGTTGTCAAATTGGAGGCGCAATCACTTTCGGTTCACCAGTGCTGAATAACGACGGCGCACAATGTCGTATACCAGCTGCAGCTGTTCAGCATACAATGTCCCATCTACGGAATAACCATATGGAACGAGCTCCCAGTGCACCGGACCTTCGAAATTCCACCACACACACAGCATTGTCTTCTCTTCAAACCGCCCTCTTTGAACCATTGGCTGCGCCTCGGAACCTGGTCGAAGCCATTGTTTCCCGGTGTCAGGATAACGAAGAAAGATCCACTTTTCATCATTCGTGATGATCCGCCGGCAAAACCTGTCGTCAGTTGGGTTTCGAAGCAGTTCTTCACACAGGGTCGCACGTTGTTGAGCTTGAGCGGCAGTCAAATCATGGGGAACCATTCTCGGTTGCCTGAAGCGAAACCCAAGTTGATGAAGATGACGAACGACACTGGTTTGTGATGTCTGGACCTCATCTGCCAGCTGACAGGTACTGTTTCCTGGGTTTCCTTCAACAGCGTTCAAGAGGGCATCGATATCCGTCGTCACATGGCGTCCACTCTTGGGCTTGTCATCGAGACTGGTGTCACCAGATCGAAAACGTTGAAACCACTTTCTAGCTGTGGACGGGTAGACAGTACCATCATCTTCTACGGCACAAATTTCCTTGGCTGCTGCTGCTACATTCAACTCCCTTTTTCCAGTAATGGCGCAGAAGCACTCGACACACAAGTTTCTCCTCAGCCATTGTCCTGCCAATTGTGTATTCAACGCGTAGTTCCTCCCACACACCATTAGCGCTGTGATCAGACAGACATGTGACACGCTTTCTGCCGCTACCACCACCTTCACCTGTTCTACACGTTGCACATGGTTTTCCGGCATCGAGTGGGCGGGGTCACCCAACGCTACGAACATATAACTCACAATGGAAAATAATCATCTGTGGCTTTAAGCCACTTTCCTTCAGTGTGTGTGTATGTGTAAGTGATTAGTGTAACTACAGTATTTCAGCGGTTTGTTTTAGTGGAAACATAAGTGAAGTGGAAATGTCCGCTTAATTTGGCAGGCATCGGGGGTCGGTTTACAATCAGGTATATATGATTAATGTCTTAAAATTTCTCATTCTCTCCCTAAAAACCCAAGTCTGGTTCACATATGTTTAGATAGGGAAGTTACAGCACGTTAACATTGGTTCGAAATTGTTGAATATTTTACCTTCCACTATAGTTGATGCTACTTTTCAAATGCACGTTCTTTCCCACTCCGCATTTTGTTAGTTCATTTCGGAAATTGGTGTGGTTTAAATTGCACGAAATCTCTACAGTTTGTCCGTTTTCTTAAACTTAAGATTAAACTATTGCAATGTTTTATTTCGATAACAATCAAAGTTCAAAACTCCTTCATTGCGTTCGCAAACCGTAAACTAGTCTTTTCCATAAAAATTTGAGGTTAGGTTGTGTTAAGTTCAAAAATGGAAATACATACGAAATGCTTGACAACGATTTTGGAATATCAAAGTTAAATTTCTCCCCAGTTGTTATATTTGTAATTAATCCTTTTCATAGAAAGAAATGTTATGCTTCGGTGATTGTAGAAATTTTGTTTAACTGGGCTAAAGTGCAGAATGTCTACCATGTTTGGAAATTAAAAGTAACCTAATCTTTATTTATTTGTTTTATTTATTTATTTTTTGAAGAAATGTGTGTGAAATCTTGTCTCTGCTCATACGCAGAGCATTTCTGTAAACAATTAAATTTACCTTCTGATGTGAAATTAACAGCATCTTCAAAAGTACGTTTTGATGTGCTAAAGATTCTCTTCAGAAACTTTTTTTCCCCACGAAATTCAGCAATCAGTCTTTTGCATTGCGTTTGTTATCCTTAAGCAAGAATAAATTATATTTTATCAGATATTCCTTGTGTTAAGGGTTTTATTAAGAAGTACTGTGGTATTGCTGTAAAGGTTCCCAACTTTTCGCTATTTCAGTCCGCGAAGTGTTATTTCATGTGTATATGAGAAAGTAACTTCAGATGAATTTAAGTTTTATATATTGAATCGATGCTTCAGCAAACATTAGGGAGTAGTCAAATCGGTTGTGCTTATCTAAATTTTGTGTTTAATGTTAACTTGTGCGCGGCTGCGTTGACTCTTGTACATTTTAGGGGCCTAGTTGCGCTAGGTCACTAAAATAATGTTTTGTGTTCTGCTTTTCTGCGGGATGTTCTCGCCTGCGTGTCCTCCCCTTGCTTTTGGGGGTCTTTTCTTCGTGTTCTAGCTTTCTGCTTTTGCCAACTTTCTGCGATTTTAGCACTTCTTTTCGTTCTTCTTCCATGCATGCTTCTTGGTTCTAGACTAGTGCGTGTTCTGTCTTCGATGGTCGTAGGCTGAAGCAATGCACTGATGGGTAGGCCTTGTCTTCAGGTCCGATAGCGGTTCTCTCTCTCTCTCTCTTTTTTTTGGGGGCCCTTTCCCGTGGTGTAATGTAGGCTTGTCCCCCAGGTAGGTCTTGCCACGTTATTTGAAGTTTTGGGTAAGACCCCTTTCGGTAACAGGGGAAAATTAACTATTTCTCTGTACATACTTGTAGATATGCACCGATATCTTGTATTACTTGTAACCTTACGGATGTATTAAACGTCCATTGTTTACTACTGTATCCAATATAAACTCTTATTATTAACGTTTGTTTTCGTTATAAGTCAGCCACTGGTGACTGGTCCATGGTGACCCTAAATAGCCTTTAAGCTAATTTGTGCGTATTTAGTCCGCAAATATTATAGTAACCCTACTATACGAGAAAAATTAAAGTGTTTTTTTCCTAACCTGTCTCTTCGGGTTCGCAATGGGTATTATGCAGTTCCTAGTTCTATAGACCTCTGAGAGGGGTCTTGAATAGTGCGCGGGGTGAAGTGGGAAGTGCACATCCAATCAGTGAGAACTCGCGCTTTTACTACCCACCTCACATTGGCTATTAAAAGTGTTTTCCCACCCATGATCACACTACGAGTCCTCCTTCGCAGCTACAGAACTCAGACCTAGCTTATATAGATATACTGTGCGTTTGAATCTTGCTGCCGAGCGTACTGACTGAGGCTTTCCAGAGTTTCCCTCAGTTTCCACAGGCGAATGCCGGGATTGTACCTTAACTAAGCCCTGTCCTGTTCCTTTTCCAATCCTCTCCAATACCTTATCCCGACCTGATTTAAGAATGGCTAAAGATCTTAACAATTTAAAAAATTACCTTATCTGTCTTTAATGACAGTAGAAACAAACCTTTTCTTTTTAACTTGACCTTCTTCAGGAGATAAATATTCCTGGAAACGGTATTTAACATTTACAGTTCTCCACGTACTCAACGTAGCGAATGAGTTTGTATTTAATATAATTTTATTATTATTATTATTAAACGGCGAAAGGACGGACGAGAGTCATTTATCATAACGTGGAAAGGGAAACCAGATAGGAGAGGGAATGGAAAGGGAGGGGTAGCTGGGAGTCATGGGCCTAGAGCGCCTAGAGACATAAACCCGGCCCTGATTGTAATTCGAAAGATTTCGGACGGAGAGCGCTGACCGGATCGAATTCGCCCATTCTATATCTAAATAAACATCGATTTTTCAATGTGTCCTCTCTAAAGGACGGTGTGTCCCCTCCCTAATAGAGAAGATCCGGGCTATACAATCTGTATTGTTATGTAGTCTAGGAACGTACAGTATATTTTGCACCAAAAAAAAAAAAAACAACCTTAATAGGTGAATAGCAGAAAATTTGAGAAAATTGTAATTTACCTGGCAACCCTAAAAAAAGGAGAGAGAGAAAGAGAGTTATACATAAAGACACACGCACACAGACATATACATACATAAGTCTAGAAAGACGGTTGCAGGCTGACACGCACGCATACCCACGCATTACATACATGTAACACGAAAGAAAAATGCAAAAAACCTCAAAGTTGTTGAGTTTTGAAGGCTGTGTAATCTGTAATGGGAGGGCGGGGGGAGGTTAAAATTTCGTGTCATTTCTTATCACACTACCTGATGAGTGTAATAAAATGAGATTTCATGTTAAGTTGGTAGTTACAGCATTGTAAAATTGCTGTTGAGAACTAATTTGTCTACTTGTGGTTAAAGAAGTGTGGGTATCATAAAATAAAAACACTGCGCTTTGTTGAAGAAAAACGGAATTCACTTCACTCTCACGATATGAAAGCTCCTGGTAACAACATTAGAATCACATGATGTATCTTCATCTCTTAGATTGTTGACCTATAGTTTTAGATTGATTCGATTTATGTATAAGGATCAATCGAAAAGTAATGTTTCCCAGTTTATAAAAATCATCACTAGGTGGCAGGGTTAGTTATTGATGAAGTAGTTGCACTAAAAGTTTGTCTGGATTGGGATGGATTTCCCTTTCGATATGAACACTGATCTTCATTTACGTCTTATCAATGTCTCTCGTAAAGCAAGCAGTATGACTGTGATACCTGAATACATCGATCTATATTTAGCAATATCGAAATATTGATGTTAAGCAATATTTTGACGTTTGTTTCGAATGATTTTTCGATATAAACGATCGATTTCCAACATCTTTTCGATATGAGTAATATTCGATTTTCATAGAATTTTTCGATATTAAGGATATTCGATTTTAAGCGATTCTTTCAAGTGAGCAACATCCACTTTTTGTTTTCTTAAAATGAATTGAATTTTCGATTTTTTTAAATATGTAATGTTCGATATTTTTATCGATAAAATATCGTCGTCTACGGGCAAAAACACTTACATTTGGTGTATGGAATCAACTTGTATTGCATTTCACAATATATAAAAGAGCAGTTTGAAACACATGAGGTCAAACATTTAAAATTAACCTACAATATTGAAATTGGTTAGTGTAAAAATTCAAACATTATCATGGCTTCAGGCCCGTACCTAGAAGTTGGTATCTTCGGGAGACACCCCCTTCGGGGTGGTCCTAGGTTTGTCTGAATGTGAAATTTATGTAAAATGTATATAATTTATTTTTACCAAAAATGATACTAATTTAACCCCCCCCCCCCCCCCGAAAACATGAATTTATGGGACTAACCTTATAAACTTTTCATATTTCTCGGGAATGTTAAATATTTATTATTTCTAGTCGGAGGGAGTATTAGATGTCTCTTGAGGGATCTTGCCCCCTGCTAAAGTATATCTGGAAGAATCACTGTGTATCATCACAACCACGAAAAGTTGTCCTCTTTCCTCCATTTTCTCAACACAACAAATTTCCACATTCGCTTCTTTCTTTTGTTTTTTCTTAAGCAAAGAAAAAAAATGTGAAGTTTATTTAAGCGTAGCACCTGACCTCCTGAAGAAAAAAAAGTCAGTTACGTTAGAAGGTTTGTGAAGATGAAGAAGAAACAGTAGTGGGGTGAGTAACTGTGTAGGTAGGGAGGGGTGGGAGAAAAATGGATGAAGATGAAAAAAATCCGGATGTAAGTAGCTGTCCATCACAAACCTAAGACGGACATTGATGGCGTCTTCCTGTAGATATGGAACAGATAAGGCGGTGTTAGGTGTCAAGAACATGGCTATTGTATACGGTAGCAAGTCAGTCATCAGATGCTCAGACAGGTTAAAGATGCCAGCGAGGCGTTGAACATCACATGCACCTTTCGTAAAAGTAGAATTTAGAGAACGGTTTCCTCCTCTAACACTGGTAGTGTCTAGAATAACTAACCAGCCATCAGCTATATTTTCATCCTTGTCTTTCTTATACGTAATACTCAGCCATATATTTTGGGGTTTTAAGCTCCACTAACTTACCTCTCACCTTACAGACACGGACTAACTATAATGTTTTAGTTAAGTTTTTTGTCCTCTTGGCAGAAAAAAAAAAATAGTGCAGAAAGATTTCTAATTTCCCTAGTTTTCTTTCGGTCTCCGGTGGATGAACGGCTTCACTCGTCATCTTAGAGAGGTTTCACTCGTCACCTTAGAATGAAGGGGTCCTAGGTTCCAACCCTGGTGAGCAATATAGTACTTTGGAATACAATTCTAGTTTTCATTTGATCTCCGATGGAAGAACGGTTTCAATCATCACCTTTGAATGAAGGTTCGAACCCTGGTGAGGAATATAATACTTCGAAATCCAAGTACGTCATCTCTATCCGATTGAAGGCAATGATAATCCACCATCGATTCACCTTGTCGAGGGAGCTCGGAATAGTGTTTTCTCAAACATAATAGTTTTTATTTTATTTTGAAATGTTGGGATAGACAGGAGTGCGATGCAGTTAATTTTGTTATCTTCTTATTTGAGGATCAGTGTTAACAAGTACCTCTCTTGTAAATGATAAGTGAAAATCGAAACCCAGATCCCATAGTGGAGAAGTTAGCAGTTTGAGAAGTAATACAGACTCAAATCTCGTTCGGAGATACCATTCTTATCAGCAACGTATCCCAAAATTTCGTTTGATTGACCTTTGAAGAGTCGAGGATCCAAATTAGCTGGCGCCCAAAATTATACAAGGGCTAGTAAATATAATGAAAGTTGGGGCCCCAGGTGAGAACAAAGTTGTTTCACAGTATTTGGCCAAGACAAACAGTGAATATGTATCCCATCCTCCATACAGCCTTGACCTCGCTCCGTGTGACTTTCTTTTGTTTCCTTGTCTAAAATTCGAACTAAGGAAAACGTTATAACTCGTGTAGAACTGTCATGAAAAAGGCGGAGGTAGTTCTGAGGACCGTGGCAAAGGATGCGTTATAGCATGTATTCCACGATTGGAAGACCCGTTAGTCCAAATGCTTTTCATGTTATTTTATTACGTTCAACATAATATCAAGTTTGCCAAGCTAAAAGCAAGTGATTGACAACCTTGTTTCAAGTGGCGATGGTATCTGGGATAGAAGGTCAAAGGCCTTTAACATGCACTCGCGTCCATTTCTCAAAAGACGTCTTATAGTTGTTCAAATATTTTCGAATGTTCTGGACCAAGTGACGTCACTTCCCCTCGTTTGCTGTAATAACTTACAGATGTTGTGTCCAAATAAATAATACAAAAGTTTTGTGATAAGAAAACAACAAAGTTGTTTTTTGAAATTAAAAATGAGTACAATTAAAAACATACATTAATAAAGTTTTAGTGTATAAGCATTGCCTAATTTTAATTTAATAATTATAGATAGAAAGCCTGGACGTAATTATATCCAGTATAATTTTGTTTCACATTGGGTGTTTAACAGTAATGAAAGTGACCGATGTGCTTAACAAACAGGGCTGCAGTCCCACAATTTTCACAGGGTATACGCTGTGAATCTTTCAGGTTATGAATCTTTAATCGGAGACCAGAGCCGGATTAATGGGGGGGGGGGGGGGGAAGTACAGTCCAGGTGCCTCGCCAAAAGTAAATCAGAAACCTAAGTAAATAGTAAGCAGAGGGGGATATCTAACAGGGGCCATAACCAGAGTTGAAACGGATCACCGAGTCTGTGCTTCGGGCCCGGTCTGACCTGATTTGGACCCGCTGACCCGCAGAGCGAAGCAGAGATTTAATTCTATCATCATACAGTGTTGTGTTTGGATATTCTTTCTTTCAGGGGAGACAGGAAGCGAGGGTGTTACTTCTCAGAGCATACAACAAGTACAACGCCGAAAAGTTCATAACAATAGTAATAAAATATGTGTCTCATAGCCCCAGAAAGATAAAAAACGCCAACGGAGGTGAGCAAGTATCCTTCTGGTAAAGGGTATTCTAAAAAGAATGTGTTTCAATTTCTAAACTGTCAAAAATGAACACATAAGCTCACTTCTCTAGAAATTTCCCCAGCAAACCAAATGTCTACCAGGACGGGGATTTTGGCCAGGCAGCCGTTGCGGATCGAGCAATAAGCACTAAATTTTGAATAACATTTAGAGGAAACACTTTTTCATATCTTGTACCGTTCAGCAGTTACAAGAGTTAGTAGGTTAAATGTATCTATCAAATTAGCTCTTGTAACTGCCAAACGGTACAAGATATGAAAAAGTGTTTCCTCTTAGCGCTTATTGCAAAGGAAGCAAAATCAACCCCGGTTTCTATTTAAAATTTTGAAGCTGCCCACCCGTAGAGGAATTCCTGGGACGCCCCTGCTTTCAACAGCATCATCATGTGATTCCGCATAAAAATAAAAGACCATTACACATTTTTAGGGGGGGGAAACAGCACATCTAGGGCCGGGCCGAAGAAACGGAAAACATAGCATTAAAGCACAGGTGTTTCTGCTTCTACTCCAAAAATTTTCAGAATTTTAAAATGTGGGTTTCTGAGAATATGGCGGCCAAAAATGACTCTTTGGCAGTTTATCAAAAATTCAGAGCCCCCTGCGTTAAAAACTAAAGTAAGGTCCTTATAGAACTTGGTAATATCTATTATATGCAAATAACCGCACCTCAATATGATTAATAGGACCCGAGCTAAAAATTATTTTAAAAAATCGGCAATTTCGGATTAAATTTGGCAACATTACAATTAATTTATTGAGAAAGTATCAGAAGTAAAGATTTTTTATACACATGGAAATCCGTCAAGTAGTAGTCTCTGAGAAATTGACTTTTGAAAAGAAAATTCATTTTTATATTTGATGCCTGCAACTAGATGACGTTCGCAACTATTTTGAGAGCCTGTAAACTCTTCACAGAAATTGTTTTCGGGAAAACAAAAAAAATACGGGTTTCTTTATTTTGCATATACTTTTAGAAAATAATGACAAAACAGACATCTGCGACCGTGATATAGACCCGCCTGGATGAATTGAGATGGAAGTAGCCGCATAGAAATCTCATATTTCTGAAGACTAGGACGAAGAGACGAGCTTGGAGTTCTGCTCGAATTAACTGTACACTATTTATTTATTGAACACAACAGATTAATCCTACCTAATTGTGGTGTTCAACATACACATATGACATTTTCTACATGGATGTAATATGCATATTTGGAGCTGAGTGGTGACATATTCTGCATAAAATATTCACTATTTTATATAAGAATGGAATTCTCTTCTATTTATGTTAAATATATCAATCTCAGGAATACAATTATATAATGAGCACATTCTCCTCATATTAGATATGTCTAATGCTTTGGTCCTTTGGGCCGAGAGGTGGAAGACAGCATTACGCGGTTGAGTTATTCTATGCGGTACATAAAGCCATAATTCAGATAATGAGCTTTCTCAGTGGGTTTTGCTGTGTAAGGGCTTGTGTAGGAAAGTTAAGAGAAAATTAACTTTTCTGTTTTCAAGAGATTGTAACCTGTACTTGTTTACCAGGTCTAAGTACTTTTCAAACTTAGGATATATATATATTCCTGTTTCTTTGTATGTCAAAAATCGTACACATTGTATAATTTCAATTTTCCGACAGTTCTTCTGTGTATTAGAATCCCATATTATTGCAGCGTATTCTAACTTAGACCTGACATAAGGATAAAGTTGTTAGGACATCAATATTCGAGAAATCACTTGCTACTCTCATTACAAGACCGAGGTTCCTGAAAGCTTCGCTAACAAGACGATTTATGTGCATGTCGAATGACAGGTTAGATTTAATGGTTACACCAAGATCAGTAATAGAATCTACTCAAACTAGTGGAGAATCACCAACACTGTATTGAAATTGCAAGTAGTTTGTTTTTCTCGTAAAAAGACATTACACTACATTTTTTTAAAAAAATGTTTAATAATAGCATCTTTGTTTTGCACCAGTTGGAGACTGCATTAATATAATTTTGTAAGGAGACCACGTCCGATTAGGAGGAAATACTACAATACATTTTTAAATCATCTGCAAACAGAACTTTGTTGGAGGATGTTATAACAACAGGCAAATCATTTGCAAATAACAAGAACAAAAGAGGTCCAAGGTTAGATCCTTGTGGCACCCCAGAATTAACAACATTAATCCTCGGTTATAAGATTTCTGTAACGAATACGGTATTTACGGTGGCAAAGTTATGATGCTATCGCCGGGTGAAGTTATTCTGAGAAGTTGAATGTTACAAGTTTTTGTCAAAGAATTCAGCAATGCTTAATATTTTCAAGAACATTTTATTCAACACTCATCTCCAATCTCGAGCTCTCACGGTGGCAACTTCTATGTCCTGACAAACAATTCTCGGTTGT
>JAGDQP010009075.1:0-12590 GCA_022664845.1 Lepisma saccharinum
ATATATATATATATATATATATATATATATACGAAAACCTCGTTTATCCGAACTTCATGGAACTGGATCTGTTCCGGAGAAACGAAATTAAGGATTAACCAGATTTACGATATTTTTTTATTAATGTTTTAAGCGCTTGTAAACATAGAAATACAGTAACAAAATGGTTTGTTTTAAAAGTGACAAAATTAATTTTAATAAATTGAGTTCAATTACAGTAGAACACTGCACATTTACCCAACGAAGAATTAATTAGACATGATAAATTGTATACGATGTGCTTTGGAAACTGACAAAAAAATTCTTATCCTTTTTATATATATATATATATATATATATATATATATATATATATATATATTTAGTTCCAGATAAACGTGATTTTGGTTCATGTGTACTGTAAAAGCAAGAATACCCAGTGTAAAAAACATTACACGCAACCTCCCACCTCAGTAATTCTGCGAGACTCCTTATCGGGGGGTGAAGCCCTCTTTTTCAGTACCAAAGTAGAGATTCCACCGGTTCCACAACAGAAAGTAAAAGGCTTGAGCCTTAAGTGCCTGATGGTTATAAATAAATCGAAATCAAAAATCAAAACAGATCTCGAAACTTTCAAGAAGCCTCCTAGTAAATTATTATGTATTAAATATTTCATTTAAATTCAAGGATAAAAAGTTGCTGTACAAAGAACACCTTCGAAGGCAGCCATGGAAATTTTGCCAAGTCGTCGCCTCACTATACACGACTAATTTTGATATTACATTTCGGAGGCTCGGTCTAACGAGGTTTTACTGTATTTCTATAAGCAGTACTCAAATACTCCTGAATGCATTATAGATGCTGATGTGCAGGGTTGAGTAAGCTGGCCTTCAACTCTCACAAGGTCATCTTTGGCTGCCTTTTCTTCTTCCTCTCGCTACCTGGTGGAGGAAAAAGAAAGCTCATTCAATCAACATCCATCCTTCTCAACTGTGAATTCATTATGCCTGTTGAAATATCCTATAAAGAGGTCATTAACATCAATGGTGTTAACTGTATACGAGAGTCAGGTGGATACTTATTTGTTTCTCTTCATTAGTGCTATGCAAAGGTGAAGCAGGAAAGGTTGTCACTCTGACGTAGGATTTCCTGTGTACTCTGAAGTCTGAACCAGGGGCGGATTTAGGATTTTCGTGAGGAGGGGTCGCTTCAAGTCTGAAGAAGAAACTAGTCATCTTTTCGTTATTTTCCCGCCAAATGAATATTTTAAGTACAAAATTTACCATATTTGTAATTTCCCAGCTTATTGTTAACTTTTATCATCGAATATGAATTCGGTAATGTATCCCCGAAACCCGAAAGCTGATATTTCTAAGCTAATTAGATTTGTACGGAAACAAATGGACGTTTTCTCTGAGGTAAATTGTTGCAATATCACTTTTAAAAAACACTGAGGGGGGAGGGGGTACACATTCCACTCCCCCATCTTTGGATCCTCCACTTCTCTGAACAATAATTCATAAATGCGATTCATAAATGATTCATTAAATTATCTCAGTAAGGATGCTCGACTGCTGTTTTCAAACCCAGGACCTTTAGAATGATCACTCAGTGGAATTCCATGAAATAATCAGATAATCGAAGAACAGCATTAAACATATAATTTTGTTTAGTATTCACATTAGAAACATCAGGAATGATTATTTAAATAATTTTGAGTTAAACAGTATGTCCATTACCGGAACATTAAGTTCTTTCCGTCCCCACCACTGGTACAAATACAATGCTAGACAAAAAAATCTTTGCTCTCAAATAGTGTCATGGAAGTAATGGAACATTTGAACTTTATTTCTGTTAATAATTACAATGGCGAAAAGTATGCTTAAAATATCTGGAAGGTCCTTAAGAAGGTTAGGTTGTGCTATCTAAACTTTAAGTCTGGTTAGATTAGGTACGAAGTTGTTACTTTAGCACAACCATGATTATTCAATAAGCATATAATTTTCAATACAGTAGAACCTCGTTAATCCGTCACCTATGGGACTCAGGGCATGGTCGGAACGCAAAGAAGGTCGGATTATCAGAGGAGCGTAAATATTTAGTACATTAATGTACTTCAAGCTCATTGTCACGTTTTTACGCGTTCTAATTGCCATCGTGGGACGAGTACATTACTCTGAAAGCCGTTTTTTAGCACCAAACACACTGTCCACTTTGGAAACAGTCACTACTCAAATAACAAACACTCTTAAAGCAAAACATTAGAACGCACTCATCGAGTGTCATCAGCTAACTTACTCAACAAAGTACGTAGTATTTTAAGGACAAGTATACAGTCATACGTCGACATTCCTTAACCTCCGCCGGAGTCGGATTATGCGAGGAGTCGAACCATCGGAGGTCGCATTACCGCGGTTCTACTGTAAATATCTTTGTTAAACGTAAAAGCTACACTGCAAAAAATAGCTGTGTTAATTCAACACAATGCGGTGTCCCAGCGTGACTACCACTTTTGTGTGTTAAATCAACACAACATACGGTGTTGATTTCGGTACTGTAATAAAAAAAAGTTTCGGCTGCAGTGAGATTTGCACATGGGTTGCTAAGTCAGAAGTCGAATGTCTTACCGACTTAGCTAAATCGCCAGACAGAAAAAGCCCTAGATGCAAACGATATTCAGTGAACAACATTTGAATTAAACGACTACACTATAGATTTAAACAGTGTAGGGGATCAAATATGTGTTGATGAACCTCCAAAACAAACTAAGTTACTTGCACGACTTATCCCATGGTTTAATCACTTCCTATTTGTCAACTGGGAACCAGGATTCCCATTCATTGAGAATATTCCACTTCTATGAAAGCAAGGAAGATGGCGACAGCCAAACACTTCAGCAGCATTACTGCTTTCTTATCGTAACAAAATGTGAAATGCTGTGACTGCTTTCATAGAAATGGAACATATTTTCAATAAATGAGGATTGTTATCCCTAATTGACCAACGGAAAAGTGATTAAATCATGTCATAAGTCGTGAGAGTAACTTTGTTTGTGTTTGGAGTTCAGCAATATTTTTTTATCCTCTATATTGTTTCAATCTAGTGCTCTTTCTGTCTGATAAGTTAGCGAAGTCGGTAAGACGCTCGACTTCTGACTGAGCAACCTGTGTTCAAGTCTAGTTGCAGCCGTAATTTTCTTTCTCCCAGTACCGAAATCAACACCGTGTGTTTTGTTGATTTAACACACAAAAGTGATAGTCACGCTGGGACACCGCATTGTGTTGAATTAACACAACTATTTTTACTGTGTAGGTCCACTTCAACAGAGGCTACTATAATAATAACAGAGAAACGATCAACAATGTTATTGCTGACGTATCCTTTAATCATTAATTACTCTTCTACTAAATAGTGTGCTGCTATGAACCCAGTTTGATTTTCCATATCGTTCTGGCCAGAAACACAGACATAAGTGCTTTATACAATGTGTCTTTGAGATAATGCCACAACATTCGGAAGGTGATTATTCACATGCAAACAAGAAAAAAGGTCCTTTGAAAAAAAATTAGAAGCATGCTTAGTTTCGGGGTTCACTCAAAGTTAGCTAGGCATCAATACAATTGACGTCATATCTCGATAAATATTGACGTAAGGTGTATCGTCGTAAGAAATCACAAACGAAGTTGTGTCCAATTCATCTACTCGTATTTGAGCAATACTTATGACTAAGGGAGTCCTGTATGAACAGGTTTGTCAGGGAAATAAACGGTTTAATAGAGTAAGCGTAAAAATTTCCTCTAACAAAAAAAACACTTCCCGTAGGAGGGAGACCGATTTTGATGAAACTTTATATACAAATACAGTAACTATAGCAGAACCTTCAGAGACAAAATTATAGCTGCAACGGGCAACAAATAATTATAGAGTGACCCAAAGAAACTGTACCATAAATACGGTGATCATACGTCCTGAATTTTTCGGGATAGTCCCGAATTTCATAAAAAGGATAACATAATTTCATTTGGGAGGTACATTTTAAAGTAAATTTTACATTTGTTTCACAGTAGTGTACTGAGCATTCATGACTAACCAAGTAATTACTAAAAGCTTAATTTAAATAATAAATTGATGTAGTTTAAGATATAATCATTATAACGGCTCAACATGAATAGGGTAAGTTTTTTTTTTTTCATGAGTGATGTTGATTGGACAGTTAATAACAGTGAGTAACTTCTCACTGCCCACCCTAAACAAAATAGCATTAAAAATTGAGTAAAATAAAATTAATTTGGTCTCTTACAAGTCAGGGATTTATTGTAATTTAAAGCATCTTCCAGAAATGTATTTAAAATGGTGTTCGTAGGTTTATGTCAGTTATTCAGGTTATGAACTTGCTTTGTACAACGCATTTTACATTATAAATTTATTTTCAGAGATCAAGTTTCTACAAGAAAAATGTAAATCAACTTAAATACTGAGGAGTATATGTAACTAGCATGAACGAGGTAACGGAAGAGATAAAAACATCGCTTATCATCGGGTAACGCATGTTTCTACATAGTTCAGAAACTCCTCATCTCACGATTAATATCTAGAAAGTTGAAATTAAAAATATATAGTCTGTCAATAGAACGGTTATTGTGCTGGTAATATTTTACGGTTAGGAAAGTTGAAGTACGACCCTGGTAGTTGGACATAAATTACGTGTGTTTGAAAATCAGGTTTTGAAAAAGGTATACGGGCCGAAACAGGACGAGATGACAGGAGAATGTAGGAGACTGCATAACAAAGAACTTCACAGGCTCTATGATTCACCCGACACTATAAGAATAATGAAATCACGAATGCTAAGATGGGCAGGCCATGTAGCTCGGATGGGGGGGAAACGAAGATTAATTATATTCCATTGTGGTTGGTAACCCGAAGGAAAAGAGAGAGTTGGGAAGACCGATACGTCGTTGGGATGACAATATTAGAAGATATCTTCGAGAGGTAGAGGTCCAAGATGAAAATTGGCTTGATGTTAACCATGGTAGAATCCAATGACAAACCTTTGTTACTGCGGCGATGAACTTGCCGGTTCCGTAAACCATAGAGTTCCTACTACTGATTTAAAAATTCTGAAACTAGTGCTATATTTCAACGACGAGGTAGTTTTTATTTTAAACAAATAACTCTTAAGCTAAATTTATGATATGAATAAAAACTTTATCTTGGGTTGACCCTCAAACCAATCAGAGATTACGGAAGAAGTGAGAGCGGGCGTTGCATTCTGGTAAACCTTGTCCCGAATTTTGACTGAAAAATGTGATCACCTTAACCATAACCGTAGATCAAATATAATGTGGCAAAAAAAAATCGTTTTCTTTTACAAAGAAATAAAAATATAGAAATTCTTGGCTGTGAATGGATACTGGATGAAATGTGGTACCTGTGAGATGGCCGCCATCTTGGAAGAGGCTATCTTGAATCTTCTTCGTAATTTTAACTGTCAATTTTTCACTTGGTTTACTTGTTACAAGATTTGAAGTGTAAAATCCGGTTTTCCCCCTTTCAATAATTAGATAACAACAACCTAAGGTGACAACAATTGTAGATACGAGATATCAATGCGCCCCCCCCCCCCCCCGTTCCTTGATATGTAAAATTGGCGTGGATAATGTTTCCCGTTAATAGATGAAAACCATGAGCGTAGGAAATAATTGGAGGAAAGGAATAGAATTTTTTTTTCAAAACAGGTGATAGAAGAAATACAATTATATGATAAGAGAATTATCTGCTTATTGAGTACTACATTCGTCACGGTGGTGGCCATTTTAATTTTTTATAAGTAGAACTTCATGTTAATTTCACATATGTCTTACAGGAATGACGTTAATGCAAAACCAACTTCATTAATGGATTTCTGGGAACATTCCAGTACAAACTGATATATAACATGACCAACTTCCCATTAAAAAAAAAATTCGAAGAAGATTCAAGATGGCCGTTATCAAGATGGCGATCATTGATATTCTATTATGAGGTCTATGCCAGAGCTACCTAGCGGATAAATTCAAAATCACATGCTCTGAACAAAAACACCATTAGTTTTAGCGCAGACAAATGGGGAGGTGTGCTAAGTCTGTCTATTATGGGGTCTATGGTACAACTCAAACAAAATTTAAAAACAGTAATTATAATTTATAAAATATGAATTGTTAACTGTAAATTAATTTATTACAGGTACAACATGGACACAGGAAATGGTCTGGTGCATTGGAAATGATTTGGATTTTAAAGGTGCAAAGAAACTTCTTATGGAACGATGTCCAAATCTAACGTAAGTTTTGACTTTACCTTGTCTCCGAATGTATTTTATTTCGAAGAATTTTTCCTCTTCCTAATCCTGTTCATAATGTCAGTGTCCCTGAAATAATAGCACAAACTTTAGGAGATGATTAATTTACATCAAAACAAGGAAAAAGTTCCGTTAAAGAACTTTTCAAACAAGCGTAGTTTCGAAGTTACGGCGTCGTCGTTCATAAATGGCGTCATATTTCCGCAAATAGTGACGTAAGCGGTGTCGGCTTAGCAAATCCCAATGCAAATAATCATCTCCAAAATTTTGCGCCATTACTTCAGGGACATACTGTACATTCTTAGTCATTAAACACTTGGTTATTTTCTTTTTGGAAGATTCTTAGACTGGATATTGAACTCTGACATCTTGACGGAAATTGTCTTTGGTGTCTGTCCCCTTAATATTGCGATATTAATGCTGATGTACCCAACGTAAATCAACAGGCATATTCTTTACCATTAATTCTCTCACCCAATAAATAACCAAATTTAAGATTAGAGAAAGTTTTAATTTAGCTACCTCGCAGTTTTTATCAATGTAGAGGGAAGCAGTGTCGAGTCGCTCTTGTTGCTATCTGAACACGAGAAGACAATATCGAAAAGTTGTTTGTGGATCTCTTTGCGTCAACTTTCCAGTCAGCTCGTGTTCAAAGGTCATTCCATACCAGTCGAGCCTATCAACCAATCGCAAGTTTGCATGCAGTGATGTAACAGACGAAAAATGCATGAAATAAACCTCGTATATATACATCTACTATTACTGTGACCTCAAGGCTACAGTAGCTCTGAGCTCTCGTAATTTTTGATTTCGTATATTGCTGAAAATTATATAAAATAGCTTCCATGAGAATTAATGGCGATTATGATCTTGTATTACGGTAGGAGACTTACGAAATATTCCCATATTCTTTTTCAAGTGAGACATCTTGTTGACCACCTAATGAGTTTTCCACAGACCGCTTTTTAGGAAATACTGCACTATAATCTTCCAAAGGGAAAATAAATTATGATATTGACAGGTGCTTTCTAAATTGGAACAGTGAGATCCCCGATCGAGTCTTTTATTTTGTGAAGTCCGGCTATGATTGAATGTGCTTTGATATGCTATGCCAAGCGAGAGGTGCTGGAACTGTATCCACTATCATCATCTTGTCAGTGCAAATGACGCAATTGAGATAAAGTAATTTAAACTTTGAGATAACACGAAGAAACATAATGTGTGCATTACTCACTCGCTGTGCAGTTTGTCACTCCACCCATAATTCTGAGAATAGCTTCTGTTGTTGCTTTTTGTGGTGTGCTCAAATTTGTAAATGAATCACTGTGATCCTTTTTTCATGCTTTTATTTGGTGTTTCACATATCGATAATGTCAGCTCTTAATCCAAAATAACGTTCTAATCAAACCAATGTAATCTTCTTTGTCTCAAACAGTGTTGCCATAATTTGGAACGGTTTATCTTCTAATGCTTTCCCTTTTCGGCCTCATTTCCCCCCTGCATGCTATTATAGCCTAGTTCTTGCAAAAAAGGTACATGATTCAATAGCATACCTCAGAGGTGTTGAACCTCACGAAGTCGGACCTCAACCTCAAACCGCGAGGTCGAGGTCGAAGTGAGATCGCGAGTTCGAGGTTGAGCGAGGTCGAGGTCGAAGTCATGTCACGAGGTCGAGGTCGAAGTCATGTCGCGAGGTCGAGGTCGAAGTGAAATCGCGAGGTCGAAGTTCTGTCGCGAGGTCGAGGTTGAGCGAGGTCGAGGTCGAAATGAGATCGCGAGTTCGAGGTTGAGCAAGGTCGAGGTCGAAGTCAAATCGCGAGTTTGAGGTTGAGCGAGGTCGAGGTCGAAGTGAAAACGCGAGGTCGAGTTTGAGTGAGGTCGAGGTCGGGGTTGAGTGAGGTCGAGGTCGAGTTTGAACGAAGTTGAGGTTGAAGCTTAAAACAGAAACAGATGGGTCTGGGTTTAATGGTTATAGTCACTTAACCAGCTGGTAGAGTTATTAGACTGAAAATCCTGTCGATCTCGAGATTTTGTCCATTCTTGAGTGATACGTTTTCAAATGACGTCATTATTTAAATGAAGTCTCAGTACTCATCAATCGACAAGATCTCGAGATCGCTGTACATTGTATTTCGTAGTAATTTGTAAATACTAGTGCGCTATGTTCTAAAAATGTTGATAATGCTCTTAGATTTTGAGAAATGAAAAAAGTGGGGGTGAGAGCGAGGAGGGTCCTTAATGATGAAGGTGGAGGGCCAGTCATCCGAGGCTGTGCGGGTTGAATTGAATTTTATTTATGGCTTTAGGCATGTAAAGCTCAGGCAGGATAGGGGAGGGAAAAGGATTCGGGAAGGTGTCGGCCAGGG
This sequence comes from Lepisma saccharinum, assembly GCA_022664845.1. NCBI lineage: Eukaryota > Metazoa > Arthropoda > Insecta > Zygentoma > Lepismatidae > Lepisma > Lepisma saccharinum. The sequence continues at coordinate 8,686 of JAGDQP010009075.1, forward strand.
ACTAAGTTAAAGGTTCCATAAAGGCATTTGCCTGGTGTGACTGAGGAAGAACTCTGGAAAACATCAGTCAGGATGGTCTGCCGCTGGGATTGAACCCATGTCCTCCCGAATGCTACACCAACGCTTTACCACTAAGCTACGAGACCTTGATCGAAATGACGGTTCCTAGGTGCTACTCCAGGAGAGAAAAAAAGTGAAGTAACTTTATAAATTTATTAATTAAGCAGGTCCCTTAATAGCGAAGTTATAGCTAAAGGGACCTTATAATCCCGCTCATTCTGTCCGTCCATGTACAGAAATGAAATCTCAGGAACTACAAGGGCAGAGAGATGCGTGTGGTGTCATTGGAAAGCTTTTATCAAACTGGCCCAGGGAAACAAAAATGAACTGTGACTCAGTCGCGCGACCAAGTCGCCTAGTGCGAGTTAGGAATCCCTCCGAACATTTGTACCAAAAAACTTAAGTCACGTCAGTCGGTGAGTCAAGTTTGAAAAGGCAAGAAAGACCATTTTGAGTGTGGTTTCTCCAGGGTTCTTCCTTTAGTCACACAGGCAAATGCCGGGATGGTACCCAGGGGTGGATTTCTGGCATGGCCCGGCCTGGCCGGGCCAGGCTAAAAGTTTTCAGAGGCCTGGCCGGGCCAGGCTAAATCCCGCTGTAGTCTGTTAAACCCAGTTTTGTTCTGTGGATAAACAAAAAATACATTATAGAATCGGTCGAACTAAAGTTTAAATAATGTATTATCTGAATGTTAAAGTAAGTTATTAATACGTAGGTTAGTTCCTGGCAGTACCAAAATTCTCACAAGCATTGTCATGTCCGCTAGCTTTGTGTTTGCTCAGGGTTTCTTGCAGATAAACCTCTCCGTAGAACAATTGTACAGCTCCGAAGGTACTTTTGAAAGCTCCAGGAAATTTGAAACCGGGACGGACTGGCCCGGCCGGAAACACGGAAATTCCCAGATGTCCCCCTCACCCGCGCCGGTCCTTTTGTCTTGGAAGCGTAATGTTACCAAATAAAGAAGACCACTTACTCCACTTTTGCTACTATTTGTGGCGTTAGGGTCTTGTCGGGAGTCTGATATTAGCCATTTTCACACACAAGACTTATAGATGGAGATAGTGTTAGTGTTATAATCTCAGCAGGCCTACTGTGTCTGTAGGCCCTTACAAATCGCTAGAAGAAGCCTGTAATGTTTAATGATAAATGCACAATGCTTTAATATATTCATACTCTTTTAAGTCGCAATATTTACGTTATTAAGACTTTGTATTTTGAGACCTGGGGCCTGTTTCACGAAAGTACTTGCCAACTTTTCACTCTTCAGTTTAAATTTTCGGAAGACTGTCTCAAGAGCGCTTACTTTCCGCCACAAATCCCTGTTCTCATTCAGTCACTGTTCTATCATTTTGTGCAAGGAGTGTGAATATACTAGGAAATATCCAATTGTTAGTAAACTTTTGACTCCCAAAACTAGGCAACCAAACGACAGTACACATAAATATTGTGGTGGAAGGTTGGCGGTCTTGTGACAGTCCTCTGGACATGGAAACCGAAGAGTGAAAAATTGACAAGTACTTTCGTGAAACAGGCCCCTGATTAGTATCCTAAAGATCGTTACAAGTTTTGGGGGGCCTACTATCATGAACGGTATTGAAGGCCCTTGAAAGGTGTATTTGGAACCCACGCTCCACAACACCCACTAGCACTAGAGTTTATTAGTTTCCCGGGTAGGACCCTTTGTTTACCAGTCCGTTCCTGTTTCAAACTATGTTCCGTATGCTATTACGAATGGTGTAACTAGAATTTTCGGCCCCTCTTGCAAGAAACTTTGTCCTATTATCATCTCCCACATGCAATTTAAGCCAGTGATTTATCCACACACCCCTAAGGGCCTAACACCCCCAACACTCCTTGATGCATTATTGCAAACACCCCCCTTTTGGGGGTGTAATATTTCAAATAGTGTTTTCATACTTTTCTAAAAAATGAATTTATTACACGAATGATCCATAACATTCCACTTATCCGTGCATGCTCAGTGAGTGACGATTCAAAATAAATTTGAAAATTTCACATTTATAATGAAATGGACAGTTTATTATACTTTTTAGTTCAGTGTTTGGGAACGATGGTTGGAAACCACGTGCATTCAATGTCGCAGAAGCTGGAAGAATTTTTCACCCTGGTCAAACAGTCAACATCTGTAATCCCGTTACAAAACAAAAAGGCCTCTGTAAAATGTCTTCACTTTCCCCACTTTTATCATCATAAACTTGCTGAAAGCAAATGACAATTCGGACTTCGGAGGTTCCTTGGACGTTCACTAACTTATTTTGCCCTCTCCCAGCCTCTCCATGGAAGCGATTAATTTTGCAATATGTTGTCAATCGTCGCCCTTCAAATATATCCCTCTGAACCAGAAAAAAGAGAAGATATGAGTGATAAGATTGTGAGAGAAAGAGAGAGATAACAGGACAAAATGCTGCTAGCACTGCCACAACAGCGATGTCCATAAATAATTTTATGACCGCGTAAGGTTGGTGGTTGCAGAAGTTAAAAAGCCTTTCCCCAGACTGGAAATAATGAATGGATAGAAAGGAAGTTGTATGAACAAACCAAGATGAATTTTCTCCCGAAAAACAACCCAGTCTGTGTCATAATACAGTGCTTCTCCCATTGCCAAAGGCAGTTTAGGGCAGGACGGATGAGTTTCAAATGGAAAAGAAGGCACATTTTCCCCCATCGTATTCCTTTCATATTCCACCATTCAGAAGTTCATTCAAAATCATTTATTGGTCTTAAATATTTTTTCACAAGGAAGCGCCAAGTATGTCACTAAATACAAAACTAATAAACACTCTTTTTGTGGTTCGCTTCCGACTACAATAGTGAACATTTTGCGCTATCTCTATCCTCGACACAGGTTGAACGGCGTCAGGATAGGGAATGCTGGACATAAAATTGACATAGTTTTTAACACAATAAAGTAAATTAAAGTGTGTGTTTTTTTTTTATTTTGCACATTTCAAAGAGTTTCGGAAATTGGTAGCGCCCCGGATTTTCACTTTTGAAATATAGCAACCGTAGGTTTGAAGTATTTTAGGGTACCATGACGTCTCAATTCTTCTTTTAGTGGTATTGGAAATATCAAGCTCGAGCTCATTTTCCCACGCTTTTGGAAGTCTATATCGTCGAAATAAAGCATTTATCATTTTTTTTAAAATTTTCGTGGCAGGAATCCCGTGAAATATTTTTGTTTGTGTTATTTTGCAACACCGTGTATATAACGAAAGGGAAGTCGTAATTTCAAATTTTACACGAGAAGATAAAACAAAATGCTCCTGCACAAATTTATTTCCAGCAGAGTGGTCCTCGAAGTGATAATAAAAAAAATATGGAACAATATGCAAGGAAAAAATCTTATCAGTTATAACGAAAAAGAAATCGCGTAAGTGTAAAAATACTTGTCTTACGAGAAATTTAGTTTGATAGAAAATCATTATAACCATATTGGCATAGTTTTGTAACTTCTTTCTGGATTTCGGTCACATCGCCTCTTCGGGTGAAGTCTGTTGCTAAGCGGAGTCCAAATTTAATCCATTGTTGAGCTTTTTCCTCAGCAGGAAATAATAGAACTTATAGTGTCCAGTCCATTGGCAGATATGAAAAACAAGACACGAATAGTAAGCTATTCATATATGCAAGTGATTTTGAATGTCTGTTAGAATCAGAGCTTAATTTCTGGGTAGCTAAAGGACGCAGGGATGCATTTCGGCCCTGTACGGACCTCGCCGGGGTAGGCCAAAAGTTTCCAAACGCATAGCGGAACAAAGCATAATAATAATAATAATAATAATTATTATTATTATTATTATTATTATTATTATTATTATTATTATTAT
>JAGDQP010009075.1:12600-45135 GCA_022664845.1 Lepisma saccharinum
TTATTATTATTATTATTATTATTATTATTATTATTATTATTATTATTCTGTAATGAACGGTTATATTGCCCCAAAAATGTACCTCTCCGGAGCAGTGGGCCAGGCCAAGAAACGAAACCGAAATCCACCCCTGATGGTACCTAATTTAAGGTCGTAGTTTCTTTTCTCATTTTCTCAGAAGAGTGCTTGCCAAGTTACATCTTTCCGCCGACTTGTAACAGGTTAACCATATATGCCTGTTCAAGCCATTATGTAAGTTGAATAAGGATACAAGTAAATTCATACAAGCCGTCACTTCACAATAACCAAAGTTTGCCTGATTATTTCATTGATCCAGACACGTGTTTTGATCAACACGTGGAGTAACCTTATTTATTATGGAAATTTTATATTTTCTTCTACTTATATTTCGATAGATAAAATAAATAAAATGAGGTTATGGGCGGTAACAGCACTACGGCTTACGCCCGTCACGATACGAATTACATTTCTATGCAATACATTTTTTTTCTCGTGTGTTCCATAGTTCATACTTCATAGTATTCCAGCTTAAATCGCCTGGCTAATGTATACAACTCTGGCTACAGTGAATCAATGAGCTGAAGTTCATTAGAAAATAGATCTAACTATAAACCAGAAGTTTAACTACTCAAGTCAAATCAAATTGAAAACTAGTTTTTTCCACACGAAATTTTGCCTTAAAAGTTAAATTTATCCTTAAAATATGACAGTTAATGTCGTGACACGAAATCTTCAATTGGAGACATTGATTCGTGATTCCTCCTCAAATTGTCGTGAGTTTAAACATTTATTTACTTCTAGGTAAAACTAGATCATATTACTAATTTGGTTCACGCCATCGTGGTGCACACAGATTCTTTTCTTCTTTCCCAAAGAATGTAAAGAATTGGCGATACTTCCCTCCGAGTCCCCTCAGTTTGTCTTATATTGCCTCTGGCAAAATGGATGCTTTTTTCAGGTGAATAGATAATTATTTCAAAACAGAAGAATGCAGGAATTGTAATGCTACCGAAGGTGGAGAGGATGCTAATGCTATCAGCGGCAGAACTTGTGGTGCTCGGAAGTCGTAGCAGCACTGTAAATCTTATGATATCAAGAATATGAAAAATAATTTCTTTGCATATGTATTTTTTTTCTGTATACTATCATTGAGGTGCTGTGTGCTTCATCTTTTTAAATTAAAAGGAAGTGTTTTGTGATTCTTAAAAAAGAAGGACTGCGAGAGAAGTGAAATTTGCCTTCGGTTTCATAAACAGCTGTAGCTTAAAAATCAAGTTTGGACAAACAAAGAAGTGCTGTTCCAATTTTCAAACTTCATCTCGACTGTAAGATTCAACGGTAGAATGTTATCCGCAGCAGGGATGTAAAACATTGACCAGCGGGAATGCTTAATTGTTACAGGGAAATAATCCCACTCACACACCTATATTCGCACACAGCATACATAATATATATAAAAATCGTTTTTCAAGATACGTAACTTCACTTTAAAATGAACAACTACGAATTACGAGAGAATTCACTATCCCTGATGGCCCTTGTCTGACTAAAGTACTAATTTTAATTAAGAATTTATTTATTTTGAAATAGACCGAATATTTATTTATTTGTTGAATTGAATTTGAATTTAATTTGTAAGGCTTTTAGGCAACTTTGGCTCAGGACGGATGGATGATGATGGGAAGACTTGGTGGAATAAAGAAAGTGGGAAGAAACGGGAGTACCCGAGAAAACCCAAACGGGATTTGTCATCCACAAAGCAGACAAGGCATGAGCCGGGATCGAACCGACGATCCCCAGCACCAGAGGTGAGCGCTATACCGTTTAGCCAACGCGCTTGGAATTTATTCACCTATCCGAAATGTTCCATAGACATGTCTTACACAGTAGGTGTTCATTTCATTGTTCAATTTTGCGAGGTCGGACCTCGCGAGGTTCAACCTCGACCTCATTTGACCTCGACCTCAAACCTTGAGGTTGAGGTTGAAATTTGATCGCGAGGTTGAGGTTGAGTGAGGTCGAAATGAGATCGCGAGTTCGAGGTTGAGCGAGGTCGAGGTCGAAGCCAAATCGCGAGTTCGAGGTTGAGCGAGGTCGAGGTCGAAGTGAAAACGCGAGGTCGAGGTTGAGCGAGGTCAAGGTCGAAGTGAGTTCGCGCAGTCGAGGTTGAGCTAGGTCGAGGTCGAAGTGAGATCGCGAGGTCAAGGTTGAGCGAGGTCGAGGTTCAGCGAGGTCGAAGTGAGATCGCGAGTTCGAGGTTGAGCGAGGTCAAGGTCGAAGTGAGTTCGTGAGGTCGAGGTTGAGCGAGGTCGAAGTGAGTTCGTGAGGGCGAGGTTGAGCGAAGTCGAAGTGAGATCGCGAGTTCGAGGTTGAGCGAGGTCGAGGTTGAGTGAGGTCGTGTCCAAATGTACACCTATGGCATACATTTCAAGGAACGTTTGGTGTATTTATAAGTAATAGAGACTGTCATTTTCCTGTTAGATGACGGTGATTAGGTCAATTAATTTTACTTATATGGAAAGTTGTCTTACTCATACTCATCTCGACCAACTGTTTACTTAAAAGAATGTATGGGAATCCACTACACAATTTGGGAATATGCGTTTTTGGATAAAGACCAAGTCCTTGACAATACTATACCGTCTCAGTTCTAGTGCCAGTAGTATTGGAAATATGAAATTCCAACGTTCATTTCTATAGCGACGAAACGAAACATTTGTGCGCCCTCGATGGACTACGCTTTCCATGTCAGGAATTTCTTGAAGAGATTTGGTGTTATTTTGCAAACACAAGATATGATCGTTGAATTCCCACGTAATTCAGGAATTTTAAGCGATTATTTTCCTTTTCATTCGGGCTGGGAATTTCCTACATTCAGTAAAACTTAATCCAAAGTTTTATATTTTGAAATCTTCGGGTATTCTACGTACTTAAAAGAAGAACTCTATAATCTTCAATCCTAAAAATCCCTCTATACATATAATATTTATAAGAGACATGCACATACAGTATCTATCCGAAGCACGTTATCTGACTGCGTTATTTCAGTACAACAGTGACCGAATGTAATATACAATAAAGCAATAGACAAGCAAATATATTGATGTAACACATTAAATATTAACGAGAAAACGCATTCTGAACTACACCTTACATTTCTAACTCCAATTCACGTTTCCGTCTCCTGACATCTGTTGATCACAAATATTATATCGCCATATACCTTTCAGCATGTATCGTTCTATTCATGTTTGACCTTCTATAGAATTGAAGGTCGGATTTGGGCTATTGGGTTTCGTATAATTAGGTATCACAAACGAAAATTTATGCAAAAATGAAGTCAATCTCTGGAGTTTGGGGCACTAGGGGCTACTTGCTGTTCTCATTTCCATAATATACGCCACATTTTGTAAGCAGACCAAAAACCAGAATAAGATATGTCCAATAGTTATTGAGATATATCCTAATAACTATTACAACCTCACGAATAATAAATTCGTAGGGTCTCGATACAAAACGGTATACAACCCAGAAATTTAATGCACATATAATATTGCACTGTGTGAGATTCTGTGGTACCCATGGTACTAAACAGGGTTGCCATATTCTAAAACCTAAAAATGTTTACACCGTTCCTATTCCCGTACTTTAATCCTCATTGACTGAATGCAAGATATATAAATATTAGGTAGCACATTCCCGTACTTTTGTCCTCATTGGCTAAATGGTGTATGACGTCAACTGGAAGAAACTGTCGATTACAAGCAGCTTAGCACAAACTCTTCATAAGTGTTCTGATAGGTAGGTCGCCTCAGGAAAGATCATCTTCTTGTGTGTGTGTGCGGGTTGTGTTTATCCTTCGTGTTTGCATTGCGTATAATCAAAAAATATACGACCTCGTTCTTTAGATGTATCGGTTTCGATGTTTTTAATGCGTTGGAATGTAATTGTGCTTGGATACGAAAAATGCGGACTAATTAGAGGATTCCGAAATATGTATGGAGACAACTATTTTCAATATCAAAAAGCGGACGTGTCCCCATAAATGTTGACATATGGTAACTGTGCTACTAAAATCATGTATTAGAATGACATCAGACCGTCTCAGCGAAATTCATACCACGTACCGTACATATTTGATAGACGATAAGGTTGCTAACCCAGAGCTCCCGTTCATTTCCCTCTTCATTCTACTATGGATGACAGCTCAAGATAATTTGAACCCAAGATTAATTTTGGAGTGAATGTTCTTAATACCTTACGTCATATCTTGATATCGTGGGGTACACATGTTTACTATGCTATATTTCGGTAACCATACGGTATTGCATATTTCGTTCATAAATCCATCTGATGAAATTCGATAGACGATATTACGGAAATCCCAGAGAATCGCAGAACCCCACATGTGCACCGACTGGGTCTAGCGTGACCAGCAGTGTGATGTATTATATTTGAGCATTAATGTAGATTCTGTACTGTTTACCGTTTTGTACCGAAACTCCACAAGTTCCTTATTCGTGGGGTTGGAATAATTATTGAGACATGCATGCGAGATGCGATGTGGTTTTACCAAGTAAATAAGTGAAGCTAGAAGACTTTGGTTGTATATTTTATTCCGTACTTGTATGATGTGATCTTTGTATGTGACGTCAAATATATTCACGCGCTATCCTATCACCTTGTTTTCTCTTCCTTCCTATCTATAACACATTTCAATTCCCGGTAAGGGTCTTCTTTATTGATAGAATCGGTTTCATGAAATTATACCTACGCATCAACTACTTTAATATACTTGTATTTGAATTTATTTATGGCATTTAGGCATCAAAGTCTCAGGTAGAAATAGAGTATATTAAAGGATAAGGGGAAGAGTCGCCCAGGGAATATGTTAAAGGTAAAATCACGGAATTTGCACGGTTGACTGAGGAGAACCTCAGATAGGATGTTCGGCTGATGATATAGTACCCAGGACCTCCCGAATACGAAACCAACATTCTACCACGGCCACTTGGTTTTACTATCCTGTTTTACTGATACTCGATTAACTATCTGGATCGCAAAGGCCTTTTTACATTATTTTCTTTACTTCACAAAGGTTCGTGATGTCCTCAAATCTGGCAACGTTAATTTAACTCATTTCCCAATGTCATACAATGATGAAATTTTTGCACAGTGATGTAAGTCGGGTGACAATACAATATTTCATCATTAGTTTCATATATTTATATATATTTTAAAAGCATGTTTTAATATTTTTTATTAATATGAACTTCTTTATCCTAAAATAAATATTAGCCTGCAACAATGTAGCGTTAGAACGTCTTAGAATTTGCGTCACAACACATTAGTATAAAAAAAAAAGGACCCGAACACCGAAATAACTCGAAAATAAAAATATAAAAACTTTTTAAAGACATACTTTTCATAAACAATTCGTACTAAGAAGTAAAAATATATATATATAAAATTTTGTTTATGCATAAATAAAAAGAAAAGCGTGGGGCGCGCCAATTGAAGTATTTACAAAGTGACTGTATATGAGAGAGCGCCCCATACTTTTCTTTTCAGCCATGCGTGAACAAAATTATTTTTTACTATTTAGTACGATTTTTTTAAAAAGAAAAGTGTGTCTTGAAAAAGTGTCTTCATTGTGATATCTCCATAAATCCGTATCGCAGGAGAAAATAATTGAAGACTCGTGCTTAGAAACATCTTGCTCTTTCTGTCCTTTTTGAGTCTTGGAAATTAAATTCCAAAAATTAGTTTCATTCTTCAATTTCGTAATAGGTATCAGAATGACTCGCTTTTACCGTATGATGATGGTGTTTCCTAGTGAATGCTTGATAAATAAAATGGTTATGAAGTCGAACGATGTGGTGAATAACGTACTTATCCACAACATTGGTACTTTAAAAATATTATGTTTTGAAATAATATGTGGTGGTGTATAAATAGGTACGAAAATATATTCCAAAATTATAATACTGCTGCAAAATGTCACGTAGAGGTGTAGTTCATAATAAAAAGGTTCATTCTTCGATTACATTGGCTATGAAAGATAACTATCGTGGTCTGCTGGAGGCATTATTATGATGTAGCAAAAAATATTAGAACAGATTGCTTTCAATGCCTCTGCTGGCATTCTTAGAACCAACAAACTTGTGAATTTGTAAGTGGTAAATGTTGGATTGCCAATTATTTACTTACGTACTTTACTTCTACTAAAGTGGTGTTCTTTTCAATGGGATACGTTACAATTAATGGTGTGTCCAAGTAGTGCATTTTTTTACAATATCGAGGTAAGATGGGCTACTTAATACTTCAACTGATTTTCTTGTTACGTAATTCTTAACGAGTATAGCAGGCACATGCGACGTGTATTCAAAGCTTACTCACATATAAAAGCATCAATATTAATTTTGCCCAGATTTGCTTTAAGTGTTTTCATGTTTTGTTAGAAGTTTCTTCATGGTAGCGCGGCTTCCTCCAAATGGCACTACCTACCGGTACTCCATATTGAGGTTGTTTCCGATCTAAGAAAGGCACAGAACGTGTGTTAAAAGGAGGCAAGGAAGGTGATTAGTGGTGCTATTCCTGTGGGTCAGAAACATTCCAACCCTCGTCCTGTTGCGAACCGTACACCAGCTACTTTTCGGAAAGTGCAGACTCCCGTCACAGGAGAGAATACACAGAGAGGTCTTGCAAATCATCTAGAAACATCCGCCGAGACAATTAACTCCATAATTCATCGTGATCTAGAGTTGGAGAAGCGTCGAAAGGGTCGTGTTCAGAAATTGTTGTAAAAACACATTACCGAACGTCGTACCAAAGATGGTACCGTGAATGTAGGGAAAGTTTTGGCAAGGAATTCATTATTATTACTGGCTTCTGTCACAATGGAAAATCAAGATACACCGTGTCACCAAAAATGTCACGGTAAATTCTAGTTATTATCAGGCTAATGCCCTGACACCAATTTATCGCAATGACGTACCTAGTCTGTATAGTACGGAGACAAATCAGGTCTGCCTGCATCAAGACAAGACATCCAGCCGTACCTCTCGTTCGCTGGTTTTCTTCCTTGAAGAAACTGGTATCCGTGTCATTCCCTTCATCCATATTCCAGAGAAATTTCCGGATGCCTCACCGATGGCCTTCATTCTCCTCTAACGGACTTTGGAAGAGCGGAGACCTCGCATCATTGACGGTCTGTGAAAAGCCTGTGAAGAGAAGTGGCTGCAATATCGTTCACTACATGACAGCTTCCTTTAACGGAAACTTCGTCGCCGGGAGATAACCAGAATGCAGGGCCACCAAATAGAACAACATCGGTGGTGGAGTCATGGATTTTCCTGAGGTAGGAGCATCTGAAAAAACGACCTTTGTATATCATCAATTTCTATGGTCACTTTTAATGAAGATGATAATCATCTGGTCTCGAAACGTCGCATAGCGTAAATACTGGTTGAAAACCCAAAATAAATCGTTTTGCTGTTGTTGTTGTTTTTTTTTTATGTCAACAGGAAAGCGTGAGTTCTCACTTCATAAAAACTAGCATACTGTGCTCGTAACGAACACATACCGCGATTTCCACACGATGATATGCCACCAAATGATTTTAATATCGGACTATGCAGATTCCAATAACAAACATGGACATTGCTGGTAAAATAAAGACCAGTCATTATATCCAGTATTACGTATCGATCGCATTGAAAAATAAAATATCGGTCACACAAAAAAAAATCGTTAGAAATAGAATATTTTTCAAATCGAAAAAAATCATTAGAAATCGAAACTTGTTCATATCGAAAAATCATTCCGTAACAAACATCGAAATATCGTTCGATGTCAATATAATGACTTTCTATTTCCTCGATATGGATACTTCTATATTTAAAAAAATCACTTTAGACATCAATATGGCGAAAGCTGGCATAATTATATTGCGAAAGTTTCTAAATTACGTCTTCTTTATTCTATACATTCTTAAAATAGACTTCAACTTTACTTTTTTAATCTCAAATGATTGCATCACCAGTTTTATTGTTCTCTTCTTTGTTCTTTGCAGAGCTTCAATGACGAACAAGCCATGGAAACCTGCCTTTCAGACAAAAGTGTTGACGGATTCAATGGATTTTGTTACCAACATGGAATCACCTCGATTCATTAAGACTCATCTACCGTGGCAATTTCTACCAAAATCGGTACATGAGGTGCAACCCAAAGTAAGTATTAGTTGCTAGGAAGTTATAATAGTCCATTGTGAAGCATGGGGGCTAGGCAATAAGTATTAAGTGTTAATCTCTACGTATTACTCTTTTTAAAATGACTTGAGGGCGGTAAGAATATTATAAGCTGCAAGTATGGATTTGGTGGCCTGCTGTGAAAAATTTAAGCTGCACACACCTGGCAACAGTGAGTGGTTGGTGTTGTAGAAGCCGATTTTCGCCTTCAGGCTTCAGTCTTGCGCAAGGACTCAATTGTTCAAGTCAAAAATCACATGAGCGACTATAGCATGGAATATCTTAACCCCCTTACAAAGGAAAACAAAACATTCAATTATTCACTATGGGGGTGAAGGTGGGGGCAGTGTTGCCGATTTGGGGGGCAAGTCGCTAAATCTAGGGGATTTGAAACCTTGTTTAGCGACTTTTTTCTTGGGGGGGGGGGGGATTTTCAGTATCCATTTCTTGAGTTCTGTATTCATTTGGAGAGATTTTTCAATATTGAAGTTTACTCGATCAGGTAAATTTTCAAAGCGAAGTTCATGAAAGTATACTGAAAACAGGATTTCATGCATACATTGACATGAAAATTTCCTTTCGGATCAACAAAGAAAAAGAAGAAAAGAAAGAAAATAGCATTGTTATAGAAACACACGCGCGGAAGACCCTTGTTATGGAAGGATCTAAAGGTCTCCGCAGACGATCAAATAATCTTGAATGAAATTCTTGAAATAAGTCAATTGTCGAACTTGTAATATGTCAAAGAAAAATAAGCGTACCCGTACGTAGTTTTATATACAATTTCGTTGACAAAATATTTTGGTTCGAGAGTTTATGGCACAATTGCAAAATCATTTTTAGAAAGTCTTAAACAAGGACTTGTTCAAGAATTATTTGATCGTCTTGCGAAGGCCTTAAGACAGTGTGGAACAATGCCACGATTTTAATTTAATTTAAGACCTTCAAGAGGCAAGTGGCTTTGGCTCAGGCCTGTTGTGGATGATGATGAGTGAATTGGTGGCATTAAGAAAGTAGGAGGAAACGGGAGAGCCCCGAGAAAACCTTCAGAGACGGTATCTGTCCATGTCCACCACAAAACCCACATGGAGCGGGCTGGGATCGAACCAGGGACCTCGCACACGAAAAATGAACGCTCTCTACCACTGAGCCACTGCGTGTGGGTCCGGGTGGGGTGTACCAAAATTGCTTTTCACGAACTGCATAAACTGTATGTTATTGCAATGTGCATACCCCCATCAACAACTGGATGTATGTGAACGAACTTTTTCTAGTTTGCGCCAAGTAAAAGATTGTCTTGGAAGAAAAAAGATTAAAAAAATAATAAGCACAAAATACGCCCTTATCTTGAAATAGGCGCTTAAACTCAAAATGAAACCTTCATAGGCTACGTAATTTATAGGAACTTGGTATTTCGTATGTATCTCACATGATCAGAACATATCCATTAAAAGCCTACAATTCAGTTCACAGGAGCAAAATAGGCAAATCCTAACTTTAGTAATGACATAGGGCTGTTTCCCAAAATTTCTGTCAAATTAAATGGCGTGCTTTATAATTAAAATTTTTAATTTCTTGATTTGTCGGGTCTCATTATATCTGGTGTAGTAAAAAGTAATCCATTATTTTTGCATGACATTGAAGGCTTGACTTACCATAATTAGAATGATCCGATTTAGGTCACATATGCGCCGTTTTGTTCGATAACGTGTTGCCATTTGGAAGGTAATATCATGATGCGTCTCTCATAGAAGCCCTTGTCCCTATTGGCAAAAAATTGAGACAGTCGATTTTCACAAGCCTCTCTTGACGCGAATTTTGCCCCAGCAAACGTGTTCGCCATGGACAGGAACAGATGGTAATCACTCGGTGCCAGGTCAGGACTATAAGGTAGATGCATAAGAACCTCCCAACCAAGCTCCCGGAGCTTCTGGCGAGTCACTATCGATGTGTGTGGCCTGGCGTTGTCCTGGTGGAACACAATGCCAATCCTATTGGCCAAAGCTGGTCGCTTCTGGGCGATTGCTGCCTTCAGACAGTACAATTGTTGACAGTATAGTTCCGAGTTAAGGGTTTGGCCGTAGGGGAGCAGCTCATAGTAGATAATTCCCTGCCAATCCCACCAAACACACAGCAAAACCTTCCTGGCCGTCAATCCTGGCTTGGGCACCGTTTGCGCCGGTACACCGCGCTTCGACCACGACCGTTTTCATGTGACGTTGTCGTAAGTGATCCACTTTTCATCACGTCACCAACCGCTTCAGAAATGGGTCGCTTTTGTTGCGATTCGCAGATGGAAATTCGATCCATGAGGTTTTTTTGCGTTAACTCGTGTGGCACCCATACATCAAGCTTCTTTTTGTATCCAGCCTTATGCAAATGGTTCCACACGGTTTTTTGTGCAATGTTTAGCTCTTGGGCAATCGAAACAGTGCTTACATGACGGTCGGACGCGACAATGTCCATGATTTTATCGACATTTTCGACACGTGGCCTTCCAGTGCGTGGTACATCTTTGACGTCAAAATTACCGGAACGGAATCGACGAAACCAAAATTGCGCGTGATTAGCTGTTACAGTATCAGGACCATAAATACTATTCACATTTGCAGCCGCCTGGCTTGCGTTTTCGCCTTTATCGAAGAAAAACTGTAAAATATAGCGCATTTTCTCTTTGCTAATGTCCATTTTGACGCGCGCTCACACAACACTGAGTCAACTCATCACAACTATCTGAACAGTGTTTGTAGTACGCAATCTCATCGTTTGAACGCTATCTTGTTGAACCCGATCGGACTTATACAACGCGAGATACAGATCACTGAAGCCATCTATTGGCAAAATAATGGATTACTTTTTACTACACCAGATATTACTTCACCTATTAGAATATACAATTTGAAGAATTTCTCATGTTATATTTTACTTACTTTGTGTACGTTTCTACGTTGAGCATCCACTTTACCAATATGATTTTGTTATCTACAATTGCCTTCATTTTCGTGTTCTATTAACTTGATTCTTAACATTATTTCTAATTGAGAACGTGCTAATTAACTTCTCTTTTGTTTTGTAAGGTGATCTACGTGGCCAGAAATCCAAAGGATGTGTGTGTTTCCTATTACCACTATTCAGTTTTATTGGAGAACTTTACCGGATCATTTCAGGATTTCTGTGAATTATTCTTGGAAGACAAAGGTAAGACCTTGGTGACATCTGTCGTCGGCGAGTTAAAATTACTCGTAAAACAGTAGTGTCATCTATCCTTGATAAATTAAAATACAACTGTAGTAAAGGAATAATTATGTCCAATTCATTTCTAATACTGGTGAGTTGCTTGATAATTCAATGTAGCTAACATGCTTGCCCGTTCGTGTTGCAATGTCAATAGTATTTTGTGTCTATCTCATAGACACTAACTTGAAATGGACCAGATCGCTGACTCTGGGATTTTGACCGAGCTTGGCTGACGTGTAACTTAATATCAGAGATAATAGCCTGTAATATTTGTGCCGAGGATGAGTACCCGGGGCAAAGAAAGATACGCCAGTTTCGAATTTTACGTTTGAAGTCAATGGGGTGTATTTTACAAGGGACACTCACCAGGTGGCAGAGTTCGATTTTGGTTAAAATTCGTACGTAAGTACAGGACCTTCACAGTAAAATTATAACTGCTATGGTCAACAAATAACAACAATGGGGCCCGAGAAAGATGGAAGGTAGAGACAACGTAAATCAAATGCTGAGTAAGGAAAATGCCTTTTATTTTACAAACTGTTACATATATTGAAAGCAAATGGCTATTAATGAATACTGGATAGGA
This sequence comes from Lepisma saccharinum, assembly GCA_022664845.1. Taxonomy (NCBI): domain Eukaryota; kingdom Metazoa; phylum Arthropoda; class Insecta; order Zygentoma; family Lepismatidae; genus Lepisma; species Lepisma saccharinum. The sequence continues at coordinate 24,694 of JAGDQP010009075.1, forward strand.
AGCGTTACATGCTGGAGGGTATGACGACAATGACAGCCATTTTGAAAGTGGCCATCTTGACTCTGCTTCAACATTTTTTAAATAGTAAGTAGGTCATGTGATATATCAATCTATGGTGGAATGTTCCAAAAAAAACATGACGAAGTTAGTTTTGGCATCACTATAATCCTGTACAACAAAAGGACGTGAAATTGAGCTGAAGAATGTGTGGGGGGCGAATGATAAAAAAAAAGTGTTTTCTATTGAAATATTTGAAAGAACGAAAACCAAACGGTCACCTCTTCTAGGACCGTTTTATTGCCGTTCCTTCAATTGTTTCAACAGAAAATGTTTTGTTTTTTTCTGATCATTCGTCCTACACATTCTCCTGGTCTATTTCACATGCCATTTTTGTCATACATGATTCGTGTAGTGAATAATTCAACGTAATTTTATGAAGAAAGTGCATATTACGATGGAATAAAATAGACTTGTGTGTACTTTTGCTTGTGTGCCCCTCAATTACGTTTCGCCAGTGTGTATTTTTTTTAATTACGTGCATGTTGATATTAATATTTTTACTCACAGATATACGAAAAGATCATTCTTTCATTACAAATTTTGATTGCTTTTTTCTATTATCTTCAATTCCAGCTCAATACTGCCCATACTGGGATCATGTTTTAGCCTATTGGGAAAAGAGACACCTACCTAACATCCTATTCTTGCGATATGAAGATATGAAAAAGGTAAGTTTTGAAACGTCTTCATTACATTAAATAAATATAGTTCCCGAACGAAATAGCTAAGCGTAAGGGTAGTCGGGGAAACCCGGGTTTAAAACCGGGTGTTGGCCATCCTGAATCATGATTTTCTGGTTGCTGTCAGCTTTAGGAGGGGATAAAGTAATTTTGGATAAAGTCCAGGGACGCTTCCTTCCTCATTCTTTCTTTCATTGATTGTTTGGCAACCTCTTTCACTGTAAGATTCTGTAAAAGAATAAATGTTGTATGTAGAAAACCAGAAAGAAATATTTATGGTCATCTATTCATATGTTGGAAAAATAATTAAAGAATTCAGTACAACAATGGTCCAAATGACGTTGCAGAGAAGTGCGGGGGAAACAAATGCAAAATATATCAGAAAGCTCCAGTTTTCCAGAATATGTTTAAAACGGGAGCAACTGGAAAAGAAATACAATTATTATGGTTTGAAAATAGCTTTGAAACCTGGAGTTTTCTAACATCTCTGCTTCGGCATTCTTTGTCTCTAATGCGGGTTGGACCACTATTACACTGAACAGTTTCATTATAATTAATTATCAGAGATTTTTAAATAAGCAAGGTCGGAAAATATGATATATTATTATTACTGTTTCAATTTTCCAATTTTCGTGTTTGCGAAAATGGAATCTCATCAAACGAAACTGCTTAATTGGATCCCCGTGTTGCTCAACGAGGCTCACGTCATCTGATAAAGCATTTCATATGATGTTTATAGGTGAAAGCAAGGTAATTTGGCAGTGTATGTATTTGGCAGTATTAGTTTTAAGCTTGTTTCTTAGCAAATAAAATGATATGTTCGCTTCACGCCGAGATCAGCGCACTCTGTGAAACAAATAAATATATCACGTTTTCTACAAAATGATGCCAAATTACCTTACCTTACACTACGTACAATTTTATCGACTGGGGGCTGACAAGGACTCATATGAGAAGCTGAAGAAGATAGACGATTGCACATAAAATCAGAAGCGCGGAAAAATTTCACTCTTTATTACGATGAAACAGTGTTTTCACCAAACATTATTGAATACCAATCGAAAATGATGGTTTTTAACGAAACACTGTTACTTTGGATGGAAAATGTGATCTCTTTAGATGGAATTGCGATACTTTACAGGTGTTATTTATTTTCGAAACTTGAAAGGAGATTTCTTATATTTTTAAAATGCTTCACAATGCATCTTGGGTACTAGTCAAGTTTGTTACTTATGACAACAGAAGATCTGATAACTTTTCTGAACAATAACAATATACCAGAAGACGTCGGAAGTAACATATGTATACAATAAACCTTTGAACGTTCTTTTCAAATACCTCACTGAAAATCTAGCACAAAACACACAAAAAGTTCACCAAAAATGAACTTTAGATGAATGAGTGTGAACTTCATGTGAACCTATTGAAAACATGTGAGGTTCTCCTGTGCTCAGTGTGTCCTTTTATTGGGTTTTTACCCATAGTGCATATTTTAAAATATGTTGTGTACTAAAAATGTGACGTAGTTCATATTTATTTCACGGAAAGTTCATATGTTATGTACTAAAAACGTGGTAAAACTGAAACATATTGTGGACTTTTTTTTCGCGACATATTCTGTACTTTCATTTTCAATGCTTACGGAAGGAAAGAGACGCTTTTTAAAACGTTTTCTGGCAGTTGCCTGGCTAGCGTAGGAGGTAGAGTCTTGGATCGCTGTTCGCAAGGTAGGAGGTTCAATTCCAGCAAAGGTAAAGTTCGTTTAGTTTTTCATAAATAAATGTTTCTTTTTGGTTCTTTTTAACTTTTTCAACATTTTGTTGCATCATTTCCATGTCCAAAAGATGAAACTTAATCTCAGAAGATAGAAATACATCTAAAACAAGATTACATTCCCATCGAAAAAGAGTTACCATATATTCCATCTTCTTTACCAGCGGAAATTTCTAATCTCTTTTTTTTATCCAATGAAAATCCGATCTGAAAGAATATTCCGCTCAATTCAAGCAGAATTACAATCTTCCGAATGTGGAAAGTTGTAACTGGATGAGGTGTATTCGAATCCCGTTTGCGACTCACTTTTCTTCATGTCCTTTTACGCCCAGTACCCCTGCAAACGGAATGATATCTGCTTTTTCTTAGTCTAGTTACTGGAAATTTACATGAAGGTAGGTTGGCTGGAAAAAAATTGACAGTCTACGGAGGCACCGCTCATACCTCCTTAGATCCATGCCAGCCCTGTTGAATATTGTTTCATTTATTTTACCAAACTAAACCTTTTTTATCTCTATCATTTTTAGGACTTGCCATCAGTAATAAGACAGACAGCAGAATTTTTGGGCAAGACACTGAGCGATAAGGATGTGACCAAATTGAACGACCATCTTAGTTTCGCCAATATGAAGAACAACCCGGCTGTGAATCGCGAACTCTTCGTTGAGAAGCTGAAAGGTCCTCAAGTGGTGAAGAACAGCGAACAGGGATTTATCAGAAAGGGTGTCGTCGGAGACTGGAAAAATCATTTCACTTTAGATCTGGAAGCCAGATTTGACAAATGGATTGAAGATAATATCAAACGAACAGGATTGACATTTGAAGAACCTGTCATTAAAAGGTGATCTCACTAAAATAAAATGAGCCTACAGTATGTTATTATATGAATATCTGTTTTCTTAATTCAGGAAATGAAACAGACATTTGAAAACAATGAATCGAAGAATTTGTATTGAACATTTACTGGGAAACTAAATACATTTTATTAAAATGGTGTTCCTTGTTGTATTGGACATGGATCATCAGTTTTGAGTTGCAACTATGGACTGTAAAATAGTAAAGTTACACGTAAGTTTATGTAAGGGATTTTGATCATAAAATGGTTGTTGACATTTTTGTCATATAGATATCCATATGAGAAGAAACGCACTTTCTACCTACAAATTTACATAGTAAAAAAAAAAATAGTTTCTTAAAACTGAGAAAAAAACCTTCTTATCTGTACACTGAGAAACAATTTTCTTAGAAATGAGATATCAAGATTCTCATTTAATTTTAAATGAGAGGATACTAGTTTAGAAATGAGATCAGTAATCTCATTTCCAAATCGGGATGATCTCATTTTCAAATAAATGAGAACGCTTATATCTCATGTCTAAGAAAAACTGTTTCTCAGTTCACCGATAAGAAGTTTTTTCTCAGTTTTAAGAAACTGTTCTTTTACTGTGTACACCTGCGTAAGTTTTTTTTATAATATCACCTCATCTATATAAATAATCAATTTTCTATGTGTACAAGTATTGAGTTCTACGATCAATCTCCCTAATGTACTCACATATGTAAAAGTTGTTCAATTTTGTTAGAAACTTTACGTTTTCGTGGTGATTGATAAGGGTACATACATTGTAAACAGAAATGCACTTCTTGTACAGAATTAGTGAGCCAACCTTTGATTACTTTCGCCTACTTAGGCATTTTGTGCACAATATGTCAACATAACACCAGCACGTTTGTTTATGCATCGAATTTCTCTCACACATGGGGTTTAAGCAAACGCGTTGGATTCATTTGGGATGCGATTTTCTGAGACCAAATAATAGCCTAAAGATAATGTGAAATTTTGTCGAAATAAGTATGTTATTAGAAATAACAGGGTTTTACGAGTTTAAAGATTAATGTTATTGGCTGCACAGTGTTGCCAAATGGGTATAAAATTGTATCTTTTAAAATATTACAGTATACTGGTAGCTACTAGTGATGATAAACTAATACCGTATTTGATGTACAGAATGCAGTGTTGAAAACTATGGATAAATAAAAAGTGGAATGATCAAAATGTTTTATGATCATGATATAATATCCACAGTTTGCAACACTGTGTCCTGTGTCTCATAAATGATGTTTCTCACCATAGTTGATACTAAATATTCAGTAAACTAACTTAAGCGCACCGTGTGAACAAAATAAAACTTTATACCAGATTGTCAATACTGTCAACCTGATGATGTCACACACTAACTAGCTATGTCCATTCTGTTTACATAAACAACACAGTTTTCTTCCATATGTTATCATTAGTGTTGTGACGAAAGCGGAAGATCCTTCAAGACAAGCTAAGCCCTCTCAATTCATCCGAATCTTACTCCGTCTTTTATGTGAATTATCTTCCTTACTATTGCCCAGGAGTTGGATTCGTTTTCTTCCTCTTTTCCCTTCAACCATACATTCAAATTCATTTCCTCAATATATATAAATTTCTTGCTCGACTTGGATTTCCTGTATCTTGTAAATGAATTGGTTTTATATTAAACTATTTTTTGTTGTTTTCAGTTCAAGAATTCGTCAGAAAAGTCGTTACACTATACAATCAAGCTGAATCCTAAGTAGGTTTTCCCGCCTTTTTCATTTTACGTCGATTATTCAAATTTGAGTGTATTTAAAGAGAAAATAACTTTCACAAACCATAGTTTATTACGTACTTCAATAATGAATATCATTAGCCTTAGAGAAAAGTTAACATAAATTTCAAAACTATGTCAACGCACTTTTGCGACACGGGACTATCTCAAAAGTGTATTGACTTAGTTTTGAAGTTCCTGTTAACTTTTACCTCAAATTAATGGTATTCATTATTGAAGTACGTAATAAACTATAGTTTGCTAAAGTTATTTCCTCTTTAAATACACTCAAATTTAAAAAAATAGGCGGGAAAACTCGCTTGGATTTAGTCTTAAATCGTGAGAACTTGAAACCTGATAGGTATCAATGAGTCATCTTCTTAAATCGTATTTTTCTGCCTTGTTATTTTGCTAAAAGGAACACTGAATTATGACAAGAGTTGTTTTCCTTCTTCTATAGCACACTGAAGAATGAATCATTACATTGTTGCAATATCTATGCAAACATTTTACTTGACTTAAAAAACGGTCAAGAAATGACATTCGACCATTACGTGAAAATGTGTGCCAAAATGTCTTAAAATAGATGCAAAAATAAAGAAGATATTTTGAAAAAGTTTGACTTTGAAGTGTACAAGAAATGCATTATTTTCAAATTTGTTTTAAATTTTAGAAAACGCGAATATGCTATTTACTTCTACACCTGTGAAAATACTTACAGAAATAATCAAATAATAGATGGCTTGCTGCTCTCACAATATTACTGACCCAACAAACCGAAAGGATAAAGATGTATTCTTTGAAGAAATGCTGCTAATATTTTTAATTCATTTTACAGTATTGCAAGTGTTAACAATTGTTAACTAATTATGCATTATTCGTCAGGGATTCTGCCGGACACCTCGAAAATTCTCAAGCACTCATTGAACTTCAATTCCTTATTGTGTTAAAACTGGGTAAAAGACCTACGAAATTATATTTAAACCTTCAATCTGTTTCACTTTTATGTAACTACGTGTAAATGTTTTGGTTAACGCATTGAGAGAAAAGATTTTTTTAAAAAAAAGTATAAATTTCTGCCTTGCTAATTGTTAATAAATAGAAGGATTGTCAAATAACCTGTAAAGTTAGTCATAAATTTCATAATTTCTTCAGACTATTGTTATATGTAAAAATGGACCATGGTGTAAATAATAAAAGAAATTGTGTTATTAATAGAAGGAAAAGCTTATTATATTGGCAAATATTCCAGAATCACTAACATATCTATAGCATACTGTATTTCCATTTGAATTGTACAGAAAAAAAAACATATAAAATAAATACAGAGTGTTCATTAAAATTGTGGACGTATTTCTTGGTGAATTCCTCAGACAAAGATAAAAAGAGACGTTATTTTCCAAAGAGTATAACCTTTTTTTTTTTTAATTTCGTGACAAATTTAGTTAAATTTCGTGCCTAAAATTAAATTTTAACAATGATAAATACAATTAATACGTATTTCTCAATAAATCATTAATGATTCATGAAATTGAGCTAGTTTTGGAAGTCGATGTGTATAAATATGTTTAGAAACTAAGCACCGAACGGCTGTACCTCAATTGGTAAAGATCACTTTATTTATTCAAAACATAACACAACAGGCAATTTGCCGAATTACAGTGCTTGCGTGTACATGATAGTAATTACAAGATACAAGAAACAATCATATTACTTCACCTGCAGTTCTTTTAAATTCTTTGTAAGTCATTCCAAATATATCTACATTAACTGTAGGTTCAATTTTGTTGTAGAAAGCACTCATTCTCCAAATTGGGGATTTATATAGAATGTCAGTCCTTTGCTTTTTGCAATAGAATGTCCCATTATTACCTAATCTAGTTTTAGTGTTCGGAACTTGAATGAAAATTTTCGGAATTAAATCAATACAATCAATTTGATTGTGTATTAATTTGTACAGGAATATTAAATCATTTAAATGCCTTCTTCGTTCCAGAGTTTGTATATTAAAATTGCTCAGTAATTCCCTGTATGAAATGTATGCCGGATATAATGTGGTTTTTCTATACATTAATAATTTCAAAAATTTGCACTGAATTTTCTCTATTGCTTTAACATATTTCTGAGTGTTCGGAGTCCAGATAATACAGGAGTATTCTAGCTGTGATCTCACGTAAGAGTAATACAATTTTAGAAGTGTTGAGTCGAGACGGAGATCCTTGCTAAAACGGTAAATATACTCAAGATTTCTGTACGCATTCTTAGTGATCATATCTATGTGACGCCCGAAGTTTAATTTTGGATCAAAGACAAATCCAAGATCTTTAACCGTTTCAGGTTTCGATGGATTTACTCCACCGATCGAGTAGTTATATTCAACATACTTTTCTTTCCTTGTAAAAGATATGGAATTGCACTTTTTTGTATTAATTACAAATTTATTCTTGTCGCACCATTCTTTGACATTATCTAAGTCCTTTTGTAGTTTGGCACTGTCCTCAATTGATTCAATTCTAGCGTATAATTTCAGGTCATCCGCGAATAAGAGAATATGGGAGTTCTCGATGCACTCAGATATATCATTAATAATTATAAGAAATAATAAAGGGCCGAGGTTTGAACCTTGTGGTACTCCGGACAGTGTCTCAAAATATTCAGAAATATAACCTTTAAAAATTACTGCCTGCTTATGTTTACGTAAATACGAAGTAATAATTTTAAAGTTTCCGTAGAAAAATTGAAAAACTTAAGTTTGCTTAGCAAAACATCATGATCAACCAAATCAAATGCTTTACTGAAATCAGTGTATACGACGTCTACTTGGGCTCCTTTATCTAGCTCAGTTGGAATGAAGTCAGTTACAATTGCTAAGTTTGTTGAGGTTGACCTATTTTTCAAAAAGCCGTGCTGATATGGTGAAAAAATGGAGTTTATATGATTCAGTATTCGCCTATATATAACACATTCATATACTTTTGAAAACGATGATCAAATAGCTATTGGTCTGAAGTTTTCGACGTCTTTTGCATTTCCGGATTTTGGAATAGGACAAATTAAACTTTCCTTCCATTTGTCAGGGAATACACAAGTTTTAACAGGTAGATTTAATATAATGTATAATGGGTGTTTAAGAATCTCAGCACAACCTTCTATTACATAAGGTGGAATTTCGTCCGGCCCGCAAGATACCTTAGGTTTTAACATTTTGATTGCTTCCTCAATTTCTTTCATTTTAATTTCTTTTATTTGCAAATTGTTTAAAAGTTCACATCTAGGGTTGTCTAAACAGTTTCAGATTTGTACTGGGGTGTTACAGTTCTAAATACAGATTGAAAATAATGTGCAAAAGACCTAGATACTTCCCTGTTACTTTCTAGCTCTTTGTCTCTGTATTTCAAAGAAGTGCATGAGAGATGTTTTGTCTTACTTTTAATAAAATTCCAAAATTGCCGCCTCGGGTCTTTATTGATACTGTATTCTGAGCTTTCAATGAAAAATTTGTATGCTAAAGAAATTTCTGATTTTAGCTCTCTACGTAATATGCGAAATTTATCTCGATGAAAAGCAACGTCTACACCAGTTTTCATTTTCCTATGATGATATGTCTTAAATTTAATCTTTTGAATTATGTTATAAGTGAACCAAAACGGATATTTATTACTATTGCATTTCTTACGGGGAACACATATGCTCATAGTAGTGTAAATCATCTTATAGAATTGCTCTAATGCTTCATTTACGTCGTTCAAATGGGAAAGTTTGTTCCGGTTTAGTCTCGACAATGCAGTATACATTTGTTCGAAATTAGCCTTCCTAAAATTAAGCCCAGTAATATTGCTCTCTAGCTTCTCTTTTTCCAATTGATTATGTGGAAAGGAACAAAGTAATGCCGGATGGTGTTTATCTTCAGGAACAAGGGGGTATTCTTCTCTAACTACAGTGACGTCAATAATGTTTGTTAGTACTAGATCTAACGTGCGACCATTGACATTACGGATATTATTAAATGATTCTAAATTGAATAATGACATGAAATTATACAAATTACAACACTTCTTTGTTGCGTGTGAAAGGTCAAAATTGGAATGAAGTATTTGAGGTATGTTAAAATCCCCAAGACAGAGTATAGTGCTTCCTACTGGACAATTACTCTCAATAAATTCAAAAAAACAATTCATACACTGTTTCACTCGAGTCTGGTGGAATGTATACAGCACAAAAATATAACGATAACATTTTTATAGTAAGCTCAGTTATAATGCACTCAAAATAGCTATCAGATTAATCTTAAAGGAGTAATACTTAAATATTATCTAGATCAACCTTAAAAGGGCAAGCCGAGTTTACTCGTAAATTTATATCAATCTTAAAAGAACAACCCGAGTTTACTCGTAAATTCAGATCAATATTAAAGGAACAACCCGTGTTTACTCGTAAATTCAGATTAGCTTTACGAGGTTACTAGTAAATTCAGATTAAGCTTAGACGAACAACCCGAGTTTACTCGTAAATTCAGATCAATCTTGAAGGGACAACTCGAGTTTACCCGTAAATTCAGATCAGGACCGAAGGGAAACCCCGAATTTACTCGTGAATTCGAGTTTTCTCAATTTACAAAATATTTTATTCCTTTGAAAATGTAGCACACTTCTAAGTTTCGTATCGCCTTAAATGACAAAAAAGGTAAGTATTTATTATCTTTCATCGTTAAAACAATTGCTCTGAATTCAAGTGGAAGAAAAAAAGTACTCACTGACCATTTATGTTATCTTAGAACCTATTATATACCGTAGTCTATAAACAGGATTCAACAACTTCCGTTAACACTAGTTGCTAAATTCGCACACAAAGATTAGATATAAAGAAAAGAAAAGTACATTCTACGTGAAAAGAAGTGTTACGCAATAAGTTTATCTTCGATTTCAAGTGGTCATCAGTTCTACTTATCAGTTAATATTGCTTCTTATCGCAAAAGGGGTTTTCAAGAAATCGCCGCTCTAAAGTAGGTAAACCAGACCACAGGTGGCTGGACGGTTAGTAGATCAAAGATAAAAGATATTCGAATTTTGACTTACTATCACGTAACGTCTACACGTGCTTTATTACAGCAGTCAAGGTTCAGTCAAAAGGGAATTTAAGCAGCATTCTCTTTCGTGTCGATTCATGTTCATGCCAACTTTGATGTAGATACATAAAATTGTATGGAAATCATATAAAATAATTTTAGAATTGATTGGCAACACTAGCAGGGGGTGCTTCGGCAGTACTGTTCAATTGTGTCTAATAATAGTGTAGTCATTTTATGAAAATTAGGTAAAAAATTCTTAAAAATTATAAAACTTGGTATATGTATAGTATTCGGCCATCCAAGTAATATACTAAAAGTCCCCAAAAATCAAGCTTGTGCTACAGCCTACAAAATTCAGTTTTTCTTTTTTATTTACGCCGAAACTAAGCATCACATCGGAAAAAAAAACTTCAAATTAACTTTGTTCAACATGAAATTTTCCATATTTCTTGTCATTAACTACTTTTTTTTTTAATTTGACCAATCCTAAAGTCACAAAATGACATCAAACGAAAACGACATTTTTGCAGAAGCCAAAATTTTTAGATCGGTTTTTAAAAAATAAAATCATGAGATTTGGTATATATAAAGTACCTCGCCACCTAACAACGAAGGGTCACGGTTCTCAAACACACAAATCCTATTCACACCTAATACATCGCAAGCAACATAACGAGGTATGTAGATTACCAAAATTTAAGGTGCCATGGTCCAGGGGGAGGGGAATGTCACAGAACTTCGAATGTCACAAAAATGTATATAAAGGCAGTAGTGAGGTTTTAATGGAACATCTTGAAAACGCGAAAAGTAACCAAAATAAAACTTGCACAACATATAACTGACCACAAGTAGTAACAAAAACCATAAGCAGTGCTGCCATCTAGGAAGCAGTGTTGCCAACGCAGAACAAAGTTACAATTTTGTAAATAGGATTATATACCACTTAACACAGTGGAAAAGTGCTGGCAATAGAAAAGAAAATAGTACAAGTTGGTTGCACAGTGTTGCAAACTGTGGAAGATATATCACACCAACACGAAGATTGCAACACTATGGTACCAGCGTTCACAATGTTCTTTTGTTTGTTACTAGTGCCTTTTAAATATATCTACTTGACACGTGGTTCCATTCAGTGGTGACAATGCTTTCACTATTCCCCAACCCTCGGTAGTATACTTGCTGATTAGCGTTTTTACTGTTATTCCAGATACCAGCATATTGGCCTGTCTCTCCACATATATTTTCTATCCCGACAACTTTCAGCTCATATATCTTCCATAGTTTGCAACACTGTGCAACCAACTTGTACTATTTTCTTTTCTATTGCCAGTACTTTTCCACTGAGCATTAAATGGTATATAATGCTATTTAAAAAATTGTAACTTTGTTCTGCGTTGCAACACTGCTTATGGTTTTTGTTGCTACTTGTGGTCAGATATGTTGTGCAAGTTTTATTTTGATTACTTTTCCCGTTTTCAAGATATTCCATTACAACCTCACGACTGCCTTTATATACATTTTTTGTGACATTCGAATCTACATATTTCGTTATGTTGCTTGCGATGTATTAGGTGTGAATAGGATTTGTGTGTTTGAGAACCATGACCCTTCCTTGTAAGTAATATATGAAAAGTCATCAAAAAATCAAAGTTGTGCTACGGCCGCCATTTAAGAAAATGGCGGACAATTTTTTTATCACGTTTCGCGGAAATTATGCCGCACTTCAAAAAAATGTTTTAAATTAGTTCGTCTATCATAAAATTGCAAATCTTTCTTCACTGACCAGAAGCCACAAAACGGCATAAAAGCTAAACTGATTGCCATAACATTTTATTTTCATTTGGCATTTTTAAAATAATGAAGGTAGAAATTAATGTCAACAAGATAATCTGCTCGTAAAAGTTTTTACCTAAATTCATTACACAATTTTTCTGTAAAGATATAACGTGAATGATAACATCAGTACACAAAATGTAGACACTATGAATTAAATATCATAAAGTTGCAATAACCTTCACTTAAATATGAATCTGCTTGAAAAAAAAAACCACAACGTTATGTACAAAAGTACTGTGTTTTCTAGCAGAAAATGTTGCTATCAGAAACTTGAATAAAACATTACTGTGGAGAAATGGGATTGATCAAATTTCAAAAAACTAATTACAAAACAGTTCATAATTTTGTGCTGAACAAACTTTATTTAAAACTTTTTTGGAGATAACGCTTAGTTCCCGCGAAAATAGAAAAAAATTGGCCGCCATTTTCCAAGATGGCGGCCGTAGCACAAGTTTCATTTTGGGGGACTTTTAGTATGTTACTTGGGTGGTCAAAAACTATACGTATACAAAGTTTCATGCTTCTAAGATTTTTTGTTTTTTACCTACTCACGAAATTTTGGCTTAAGATGACTGCACTATAATCTTAATACCAAGTTTGGCGCGTACGCGTCCAATGGTATTTTCAAGTTTAAATTTTGAATTGAATTTTTGAAAATAGGTTAGCAACACTGACAATATCGCCGACCGGACTACCTCTACGGCCATTATGAAAAAAAATGGTGTAGATAAATCAATGCACCAACAGTATGGGAGTCATTTGAAAATTGAATTATTGGAATATATGTTGGTGAGAATGAATTGTTCGCCCCAGAGACGTCATGTCCAGATGTTAATAAATGAAAAATACGTCACCTGGCTAATCAAAGTAGTCGCCGTCTGCATCCACACACTCTTGCCATCGCTCAGTCAACGATTGGATTCCGTGGCGAAAGAAGTCTTGAGTATGCGAAGCAAAGAAATCATCGACTGCATGTTGTACCGCCCGATCATCAGCGAAGGTTTCCCTGTCAACAAGTGATATAGATGCCAAAAGAGGTGGTAGTCAGTGGGAGAGATATCGGGAGAATAAGGCGGGTGAGGGTTTCATACTGCAATTCATGGAGAGCCTGCACCGTTCTTTCCGCCGTGTAGGCGGGCATTTCAAATTTGCGATCCATTGTAAGGATCTGTAGTGATGGTTTCACCTCACATAAGAAAAGCATGACGGATCACTCCCACGATAGACCACAATACCAGCAGCAACAACTTCCGTGGATGGAGAGGTGGTTTAGGACATCGTGCTGGACGTTGGTCACGATCCAACTATTTTCCTGCTCGTTTACGATTGTCACAGCAGATTCATTTTTCATTTGAAGTGACAATCTGATGCGGGAAACCTTCCCGCTTGTTCGTTACACTCAGGGAACTGCACACCCCCAGATGGCGATTCATGTTGGTCGGTGTCAACTCACGTGGCACCCATGAGTCCAACTTTTTCTCCTTACCGATCGCATGGAGTCGACGACTGACAGTGGGATGATGTATGCTTAACTCGTCTGCAAAGGCACGAATAGTTTTCCGAGAGTCCGCTTCTACAGTGTTTCTGAGCTGCTCATCCGAACATGATGTTGATCGGTACCCACGAGGCTCATTTTGCAATGTTGTATCACCGAAACGAAATTTGACAAACGAACGGCGAATGGTGCGTTCATCGCCAAGCCTCTTTGATGTACAGAATGTTACAGTTTGAATTCATAAAGAAAAATCACTAGCAATTATCTGTTCTCCATGATGCCCTTCCACACGACTCTGTTCAACAACACACTGCCTCCTGACTGTCTGGGTATCCCAGCCTGTTTGTTGGATGTATACAGAGTTTGTGACGTTAGACGAGTGACCTCAGTTAATGCCTGTGTTGTGCTGCTAAGGTGCGTTTCCCACCAGGACATTTCATTCGCACCAACCCAATATATTGACAACATTAACAAGTCTGTACTTGGAGAAGAGGAAACCGAAAATATTTTTATGACAAGTATGGTGCAGATACGGAAACGGTATGAATGCTATATCTAGACAAACTTAATCTTTCAAATGGGTTTTAGCCCAGTCAAATTAGATCAAAAAATGGTGACCGAGGGGGAAAAAATCCCCGAGTTTTCAAATTTCGCCTAATTGTTCGTTGATACCTACAGTACAAATACTAAAAATCCTCGAGGGTGGGAAATGAACGAAGGGTGGGGGGCTGTTTAAAGGTGGGTTTTCTACGTCTTTTTCATGTATCTCCGTAACTAACAACCCTAGCGAAATTTAGTCTATATACAAAATTAAAGTAGGTAAAATTTCCTGCAAGAAAGGTCCTCTTCATTTCTGTCGTAGGATTAATATTGTCAAAGTTATAGAGTGGAGAAAATATTGGTATTTATAAAAAGGTCATTTTTTAAAGATTTATCTTTACATTTAAAGCAATTTACGTGTAATTATGTAAATTTATGTTAATAACCGACAGTGTCATACATTAGGAACGTTCAAATAGGATGAAAGTTGGTATTATCGTGATATTAGGTAATATCGTTATATTAGGAAATATCGTGATAGTTTTGTATTGCCGTGTCATGAAATAACCTCGCCCGGGAGGCCTGTTGTTCGTGCGTGTGTTGTAAAGGTCCTGCCAATCAGTGAGCAAAATGATGCTAGGCAGACACGTGTTGACCAGAAGAAAAAAAGAGGAATTATCACGATAATAACAACCTTTACAATATGAACAATTAATCACTTAACATTCACTTTGTAATTAATGTTTTACCTTGAAAAATGATTTGTTCAAAGTTCCGGTTCTTCCGGCACATCCTCATCAAGCTCTTCGTCTTCTGCTGGAGGGAAATTGGTGCAAGTTCCCTCACAGTTGCCACAAAGTGAACTGCATTTTCTACCAACCTTACGACATCCGCACTATGCCCTACAACCAGCGGTACAATTGCAGAAAACAGTCTTCAGGATTGAGCCAGGAGCTGCAGGTGCCTTTCTCATTCTCTTCATCCACGGGTTCAGTGTGTGCGACATCACCTCAGCCGTGTGCAGGAAAGTCAAAGTACTGATTGTGAAATTATTTGGGAAAGATTAAAGACTCAAAGCCATTGGAAATGTATTTTATGAGCCCTCATCACGACCAGAAATGGTGTCACAAGCTGGTGAGCAATGTATCATGTTCGCCAAAAAGACTTGAACAGCCATAGGTTTTCCGCATTCTTGAAATCATGAAACAAGTTGAAGTCATCTTCCATCTTTGCCGCCAACCAGAGACTCTGCCCAGCAGCACGCTTACAGAGTCTATTTGCAACTTCAAAACTGGATGGGTAACCAGCTGCCACCTGATGAGTAGGGATGGATACGAGGCGTCGATGAAACACTAGAGTCCCTAATGAGAAAGGACCCTACAGCTCTTGACTCAATCCTGAAGACAATTTTCTGCAATTGTACCGCTGGTTGTGGGGTACGGTCCGGATGTCATAAGGCTGGTAGCAAATGCACTTCACTTTGTAGCAACTGTGAGGGAACTTGCACCAATTTCCCTCCACCAGAAGACGAAGAACTTAATGAGGATGTGCCCGAAGAACCGGAACTTTGAACAAATCATTTTTCAAGGTAAAACATTAATTACAAAATAATGTTAAGTGATTAATAATTATTCATATTGTAAAGGTTGTTATTATCGTGATAGTTCCTCTTTCTTTCTTCTGGTCAACACGTGTGTTTCTGCTAAGCACCATTTTGCTCGCTGACTGGCAGGACCTTTACAAAACACGTACGAACAACAGGCAGATTCTTCCGGGCGAGGTTATTTCATGATATGGCAAAATAAAACTATAACGATATTAGTAGTATCACGATATTACCTAATATCACGATAATACCAACTTTCATCGTATTTGAATGTTTCTAATGCATGACAATGTCGGTTATTAACATAGATTTACATAATTACACGTAAATTGCTTTAAATGTAAAGATAAATATTAAATATTAGTCTTTTTTTAAATACCAATATTTTCTCCACTCTATAACTTTGACAATATTAATATCAATATTAAAAATGAAGAGGACCTTTCTTGTAGGAAATTTTATCTACTTTAATTTTGTATATAGAGTAAATTTGCTAGGATTGTTTGTTACGGAGATATATGCGAAAAATGTAGAAAATGTACCTTTAAACAGCCCCCCCCCCCCCCCCCCTCCCCTCCCCCCCTCCAGGATTTTTAATATGTTGTACTGTAGGTACCGACGAACAACTAGGCCAAGTTTCAAAACTCCGGGATTTTCCCCCCTCGATTTGTCTAATTTGACTGGGCTACCGGAGTACATCTACAATCTGTCTCAGTACCTAACGCACATGTATGCAGATTTGGTGTGAATCAATGGACCCTTAGTTTTGTATAACTTTAACGGACCTACAACCAAACATGCCTGCTCTCTGAGAAAATAATGTCAATGTAACCGTATATTATATAAACATTTTCCCAATTTTGTGCAACTGTAATTTTAACACAGTCTCTAAGTCTCAAGCACCAAACAGTTTCTGTTTAGTAGTCCTTGGAACGTTAAAGAGATAAACATAAATAAATTGGTTCTGACGAAGTCAACACGTCATTCGAATAAATAAGAGCATTCTATACAATAAGGTATTACAAAACTATTTATCTCCTACTAACTGATAGCTAGAAACACACGTAGTCGTATGACGTCTTCAGATTGAATAGATCGTTCCACTCCAAACGCAAGATCCTTGTACGTACAATAGATTATATAATAAATATTTTATCTTGTAGCACAAATCTTACTTTTAATCGGTCCCTTTATTACATCAATTAACTTACTTTTACGTGAAATACCCCGTGAGTAAAACAAAGATCGGCTGACAGCGATCCTTTGGAGGCAAGAGGTGGGCCAGAGTCAGATTGTTTATTAAGCTATCGTGGCCTCAGGCCGACGAGTTAGGTTGATGGCGAACGCAGATGGGGTCCCACCTTGGCAGCCGTCAGCCCAAAGCTGGCCCACATCCGGTTTCCCATCATGTCTGGCCCGACATCTTGTTGCCGCTTAAATACCGAATTGGTAGACTTCGCCGTTTGGCCACCTATGTTGGCAGTCGCCACAATTTCGGATGTCAACCCACCAACATGTTGCGACATTTCTCTCACAGGGTAAAGAAGGTTATATAATTGAACTTTAAGGTGTCTGGACTATATAGAATTATTTAGGAATTTGTTATGTCTAATAAGGGCAATTCCATTCCAAATCAACCAGAGGTCGCACTCTATATCTCAGATGTTCATACCATTTGGTAGTCCCATCTCTACTGGAAGTTCATAATCATTTTTTTTAATTTTCCTTTCTTGTTTATTGTTGAAATCGCTTCATTGTTATAGGTTTGGATACTCATAACAACAATGACGTTCTTTCAACAACGAAAGAGAAGGAAAATAAAAAATCGGCACGGATAGAACTCTTGAATTGGTTATGAACTTTCTTCCCTGAAAGTTAGAACTCTCTAGGCTTGAATTTATAGGAGCAGCATTGACATTTCGTGGAACGATAAAAAATACATTAGACATATACGGAGATAGTGCTGCCATCTTTTGTTGGAAATCGTTGCTTTAACTCACCCATAGAGTGTGGTGGCATAGACTTAATTTTCATTACAGAATGGCGGGAACATGTAGAGGTTATATACATACCACAAGTTATTCTTCCATTACATATACATTCTCAAACACACATACGAATGCTCTTCGGAAGGATCTATCGATATCTCGCAATGACATCTTCTGGTATTTCTCTAAACTTAATATTTTAATCTGTTAATATTTCTTGCACGTTTTTTGCACGAAGTACAACACTTTTCTCATGTTCCAGGAATATCATTGAATGTTCAAATATCGTATTATGACAATGTCGGTCGATGGTTATTCAGAAAGGCTATTCTTGCGTTGCTCGAAATTTACCTTCTATCAAAAAACGGGTACTGAACTCATCAATGATATATAAAAAAATAATAATGAATATATGAAGTTAAGGGTTTATTTGTAGGGTGGAAAAGGGGAAAAATTCCCTGGCACGTCCTGTGTTTTCCCCTTATACCAAACTTACCTGTTTTCTTGTAAGGAGGGAAATTTTTTTCACAAAATGTTTCGAAAATAATTCTTTTGTACGCGCATATTTCATCTTACAACATTTGATTAGCGAATTTTGATTTACAAACTCTATTCAACACTGATCAGGTATCAACGTATCAGATGTGTGCATCAGTACTGCCCAATGAGCTTTAGAGTTAGTGATACTGGAGTGATCAATTCATATTTTAAATTAGACACCAGAACAAACGCTTATAATCGATCGTCCACTTCCAGTCTAATCTAATATGAACCAAATTTTCAGTCATAAACTTACGCACGACGTTTTTCACGTTTGTCATCGCTGAGTGACCCATTTTTTTTATGTAGTATGTATTTACCCTTGTTATGAGCAGTGACGGCGCCAGGGTTTAAAAAAATCGTGAGGGGGTACAATATTTCATTTGAAAACGTCCGGGGTTGATATTAATTTATGACACATGTAAAAAATAAAGAATTCTGATAAAACTGTGGGATTACAAGGGTTCTAAAGTACATTTTAGGGTGTAGTCCTCCATAGCCCCCCCCCCCTCCCACCCGCACCGACACATGAAATTATTGCTATTTGTTGGTCATGAAATTTCAAAAGACGTCAAGCGAAGAAAAATGATGACGTTTATTGGTACTTCAAACAATAGTGAGTCATTGCAAAAACGACATATCAAAGACACATAAACGTCCTTTGTATGATTTACTCACGAGCCCCAATAGGGACATGCTTAAAACATCAAGTGAGAATTACTAATAGTCGTCATATCTTCGTCGTGTAAATGACGTCTATTCGACTGTGACATTTCAATATAATTTATTAATTTTCTCACATCATGTTAAATAATTTCTGACCTTCATATGACGTGATAATGACGTGATTTTGTGTCTTTGGCCATAGCACCATCCCTGATTATGAGATAACTGAAATACGCACTAAAAATAGGATATCCTATAAGAATTTTCCTCCCTAGCTCTTTCGGTTACTAATAACACTCTGGAATGCAGGGAACGAAGGAGACATTTTATCTCGATCGTTCATTTCCAGTCTAATCCAATGTTGGCCAAGTTTTGTTCTAACTAAATTTTTATACCTGTTATCGCTGTGCGTCCCGTTTTTTATTTGCATGTTTTAACTCTTGCAAATAGCATAAATATTATTTACAGGACTGTCAACGGGAGTTACTTTGATCAAAACTGACACATCAAGGTTTGACAAGTTCTTCATTGTTCTGTGAATGGGTGCATTCAACAGACTAAGCGCTGAGAGAGCACTTGAATCTTATTGGTTTTCCTATAGCAACCAATACAATTAAAATGCTCTCACAGCGCTTAGTACTACCTTAGTGCGTTGAATGCGCCCATTGATGTAAGCAGTTTTTGTCCCTAATGTCGGGTAGGAAATTCACTTGTTTCTTCCTATTGCGTCAAATATCAAAATAATTTTTAAAAATTAAAATGGATTTTTTTTTTCTGTCAAGAAATGGTTTTCAATATCAGTAGAAGCCTCTAACCCTGTAACGCTAAAATAGAAAGACTGATAGATAATTTTGTTTTCGCAGTACATACGACAGCTAAACCTTGTAAAAAAAATATTTGGCTTATTTATCATTTTAGTAGACTTCTTTTTCTTTGCTAATTTGGGCTTACTTTGGAATTGATTTTTTAAAATTTGTTTTAAGGCCTTTAGGCAATTATGGCTCAGGTCGTATGGATGATGATGGAATGAATTGGTGTAATGAATAAAGTAGTAGCACTCCGAAAACAACCAGGCACACAGTGTTTATCCATCACAAAGCCCACATAGTATGAGCAGGGATCGATCCGACGACCCCTAGCACCAGAGGTGAGCGCTGTATCAGCTGAGTCACAGCGGCCCCAGGGCTTACTTTAGGCATTACTATATTTTCTCAGGGTTACTTTGAGCATATTATAATGTGAAATGCTCTTTGTGAGATTAAAAGTGTCTGCGTCTATACCTCTGAACAGGACGAATGGGAGCGATGTGATTTGTCCATGATACTAGATAATGTTCCACCCGAAAACACCAATACCGGTGTACATAACGATTAAGAAATTGCACTTGAAATAAACTTAGAACCTCCTGCACAAAAGATGTGAATGGCTTGTTGTGTGTTTTTCTCTAAAAAGAACACGTTGTAAGTGTAACAGCAAACTGTCAGGTCCATTCCATAAGGATAAGGACCTCCTTCAAAATGTGTGTGTGTGTGTGTGTGTGTGTGTGTGTGTGTGTGTGTGTGTGTGTGTGTG
>JAGDQP010009075.1:45145-60610 GCA_022664845.1 Lepisma saccharinum
GTGTGTGTGTGTGTGTGTGTGTGTGTGTGTGTGTGTGTGTGTGTGTGAAACTTGCCCGATTTCAGAAAAAAAAATAGTTCAGCAGAGATACCAACATTTTATTCGCCAGATACTATTCCGCAGTAGCACACAAACGTTGAAAATACGTGGATTAAACGTTAGTACCCAAACGTTATGTTAACGTTGTAAATGTACCGAAATGTCCACCTATTCAACGGTTTATTCGACGTGGAATAATGGTTGAGAAGAAACGATGAAGAAACTGGCTCAGTTGGCCAAAACTGAGCATGAATTTTGTCTATTGGTATACAAATATTTAGTTTCATTTTATCTGTTGTTTTTATCACGATATATGGTATTAATTTTCCAACAGTAAGTAATCTGAGTAGCTGCTGTGAGGTTCGAACACAGTAACGTTCTGCGTTGGTAGCTCGACGCGTTGACCATTTATCCAAGAATCGACCTGGAGAGGGCATTACTCTTTTACACGTTCGTTGAAATATAGTTTAAAATTCAACCTGTTTACAACATGTAAATGAAAACATGAAAAATATAGTTATTTTCATTCTATTCGCTTTTAATTATGTTTAAGCAATTAAATTAGAAATACAAGTGTGAAACGAAATCTAGGACATAGTATAGATGATGGTTGAAAGTACGTCACATTAACGTCGTATCAACGAAATTCTAACTTCGTTGAAATATGGTTTAAAATTCAAACTGTTTTCAACATACACATGAGAACACCAAAATTAGTTTGTGTCACTCAGTTAGTTTTTAATTATATCTTTTGACATAACATTAGTAAGTAATGCATTAAACAAAATGTATTATACCATAGTTGAAAATAACATAATGATTACACGTTGTATTAACGTATTATCAACGTCTTTGTTAAAATATGATTTTAAAATAAACATATTTTTTTTTCAACCGATAACGGTTAATCAACGAAATGAACCTAAAATCAACGTTGAAAACACTTATTTGCGCTATTGGGGATTGGTCCCGGAAAACCCGAGACCATACTCAAATTGAGACCCGGTGTCCCGGAAACAATTCTCGGGACGAATAAATGTCCCGGTTTTCAGCAAAGAAAGGAAGCAAAAAATATTTCTATTCTTTTCACACGATCATCGATTCTTTTCAATTTATGAATACCGCACCGAAAAATATAATAATAAAACTTGAATGCATGGAACTTGAATTAAATCAAGTTAACAATTCAACTACCTACAAATTGAACGAAACATCTGTTTCATTGGAACAGGGACAAAGCATGTTTGGTGCTCAATGACTATTGTTGTCGGTATTACTCTTTGTTTCCATCTGCATCTTGTTTCAGAGTTGTTTGAACTACTGACTGATTTATTTTTTTCGTAATTTTCCGACGACCATAACACTGTCAAGAAGAAAACTATACATTGTTTATGAAAACCGGATACATACCAATGGAAAATCTTTTTAAATATTCGATAAAATAGGAATTAATGAATAAAAGACTATCAAAGTTTCATTTAGCGCATTCTAACGCCACTTTACTGCTATTGTGGCGCGTTTTCCCGATCAACTGTTGGAAACACTGGTGGCAAGTAAATTAGGAAGCTAAGTTATTGAATTAAAAGTTCACAACAGAGCGGTAGTTTACATGTAAAACGGGTAATTGTAATGAGAGAAATTATGAAAAATTAGCACAGGCGAATGTGGGAAATGCCACCGGAAAAAAAAATCGGGAATTTAGTGATATTTTAAATTTTTGAGCGAAGGAGGAAAACAAGGGCTGAAAATTGAGTAGCTACTACGCGGGGTAAGCCGAGTGATATGGTAACCCTGCATTTGAAAGATTTTCGTAAATTAGCAGGATCCCGGATTTTCACCTCTTAAACATAGCAAGCCTAAAAAGAAGAAGAACTTGAAAGTGAAATTTGTGTCAAAGAAATTGTAATGACTTTACCACCACCCGCAATGGATATAGGAGATGGTTCATTGTGCTTTAAACTCTGAGAATATTCATGTGTTTTATTACTAGAATACTACACCATAAAACGGTCAATTATGTTTTGTAATACCGGTACTAACTTGCAATTTTATCAATTTATATGATTACAACAGCCTATGTATTTGCGCTGGGGGAGTTGCCTTGGCCCAGGTAGTACTGTGTCTGATTACGAATCGGGAAGCCCTGGTTTAAACCCGGCCAGGACGCTGTCCGTTTGTGATCATGGAATATACAAAGTGCGTAAGGTATTTGAGGGCATATGTGCATACAAAATAAAATAGCTCTACAAGTAGGCCTATATGTTGCGATGAAAATATGTTCGAATGTGCAACAGAAGTTGAAGTACATGTTTATTCGATAAAATCGCCTTGGCCAGGAGTGACGGCTTCCATACTGGACCTGAAGCGGCCACATGTGCGAATTAAGTGGTCCCTGTACATTTCGGATATTTCCCGGACAATGGCGGTCTGTAGAAAAGAAACACTGGTTTGGGAATGTTTAAAACACCACAAGCATGTTAGTCCATCCATGGGATTTAAATCGAGTGAGTTCGAAGGCCATATATTTGGTGTTACATGATCGTGGAAATTTTAGGACTGCCATTGGTGGGTACCATAAGCCTTGTGGGCAGGTTCGGAGACTTGTTCGAAAGCGTACAGTCGTCTATTGATCACACCGTCTATCGATAGTTTAAAAACTGTTTTAGTACCTTAATGTAGGAAGCAGTAATAACGCAAAGACACTGCTGAAAGAAGTGGCGTGGCGTGACACATTCCTCATCACTTATCACTTCTAACACCATCATCATTGCTGGAAACCTGTTGTGCATAACCCTGGTATCATCTGAAGGAACTGTACATGTACAAGGTCATTTCGTCTGTTCACCATTTGGTCCTGACCAAAGTCTTCCTCATCAGAGAAAAAGCAGAGAACATACCACCTCATTGTTCACTTTGTTGAGCAACCATTTTTCACGAAGCAGGCGAGTTTCCTGTATTATCGCAAACAAGGCGTGACGTCATCTCATCGCATATGACTAGTAGAGTAGGTCCTCGTGTACCATAGATCTGATTGTACCCTTAAAAACTTGGAGGTCCATCGCTATGGTTGTCATGCAATTTGGGGTGATATCATAAATGTTCTGCACGTGTTGTGTAAACACGGGTGTCCGAAGGTTGAGCATACCGTTTTCGTTTCGATATAGAAGCCACATTTCCCCTGGAAGCTTAAAAAACGTTTCGCACTTCGTACACTGGTAATTTTCCTAAACGTCGCTATTTCTAAACTACCGTGTTTTGCGCAGACGGCAACAACCAGGGGGCTTCTCTTTATCTGATGAGTCAAGGTATGTTCCGCAACATATTTTTGCGAACTAACATATTTTTGCAAGACTAATGTATTTTTGCAAAACGTGCATATTTTTGCAAAACTAACATATTTTTTCAAATCTTACACATTTTTGCAATACTAACTTTGGCGACTATCAGTCATGAAGTGAACAAAGCCAAATATTTTGCATTAATTGCTGATGAATCACGTGCTATAACCGAAACAACAGCTGTCCATACTGATACGTGCTAAGGCATTATATATGAGAGATATTTTAGGCTTTCACAGAGCAGAAAATCTTCAATTGAATCTACTTCGCTTCTTTCTCATATAATACAACATTCAGCAAATACCATATAGATCTGCATAATTGCGTGGCAAACCATATGGTGGAGCAAATGAGTAGTTCGTTTAGAGGAGTGAAATTTCTTCTAAAGAAAGAAGAGCTCTATGCTATTTATTTACATTGTTACAATCAAAGCATGAATCCAGCTATAGTTGACTCTTGTAAAGCTGTGCAATCTGCAACATGCTTTTTTTCTATTCTAGTATTTAGGTATTTTTAAGCAGATTAGTGACACACAGCATGTTAGTAAGGGCGCAAGAAAATGTAAGCATCCCTAAAATCATTGAGCAATACTCGGTTTATGTGTCAAACCTTATCTTCCTTAGCAGTGAAGAAGTCATTTCTAGCAATATTTACAATTGTAATGCTCTTTCAATGTGATACCAAAAATCATGATAGACCAGTGATTGTTAGGACGTTTCATTAATGAAATCAAGTATGCAATTCCTTTTTGACTTCATTTTATTTTGTGAAATATTAAAGAAAACAAAACTCGTATGTGATTGTCTCTAGCTTTAAGAATCTAATATCGCAAATGCGAGTAGGATAATCCAAAACATGCTATGAACATTTCTCTGTGAAGGATTCGAAAAAAAATGGAGCGTAAGAGCTGATTTTCATGAAAGCTTGCATTGCTGCGATTTGGGCGAATAGCCAATTGAAACACGTGTTACACTTACCGTACAATGAAACACGTGTTTCAATTGGCTACTCACCCAAATCGCAAGCAACGCAAGCTTTCATGAAAATCAGTCCTAATACGATTACAGAAAATAACATCGTTAACGTTTGCGTGTCAAGCGGGCCTTAGAACTTTAAAAAATGTTCAACATGCTGTAAGTAGACGAACGAGGTTAAATGTTTCCTATGGAGTCTATCTTCCGACACTAACCAATCATTCCAGTATCGTTACGTACAGCTCGATGGTCCATCCATATCTATTAATTGCCTGAGCTTCGTAAATTGAACATTTTATCAACTACTTCACAGCATGCAATACAAAACCAATTAATTCTTTATTTGAAATCAAGTGCTTCTTGAGTAGCTCAAACGATAAGATAAAATAGATACACACCATCATAGAATTTTCAACCTTATCATCTCTTAACCTGAGAAATGTCAGGTAATTGTCTACTTTACTCAACTTTGTTCATATTTGAAGAAGAAGAAGAAAATACAATGATCAAATTTGAACACACTACAGATAATCTGTCTCTCTATATAAAGCCCCGAACGAGAACAAAACAAATTTCATTTTGTAAGATAACACAACACAACATGGACATTCAGGTCAAACCTCTCACTGATCCTTTGGGACAAAAGACAAACGAACTTTTTGGAACTAAATACGAGAATGGATTTGTGGAAGTGTTGCCAGATAAAACATGTTTTCCTGCTCGATACCAAGAATTAAGTGAACAGTTATTAAATTTTGAAGTGTTACCAGATGATACGTGGGTTGTTACTCATCCACGATCAGGTAAGAAAAAAAAATTGAATATTAACTTTCTTGTCCGAGGATTTTTACATTTTAATTATTCAAGGATAGGCAACCCTTAATTCAGTGGCGAATACAGGATTTTCTTGATGAGAGAGGGGCGTTAAAAATTAGGTAAAAAATGTCTTAAAAGCATGAAACTTTGTGTACGTATAGTATTTGGCCACCCAAATAACATACTAAAAGTCCCCAAAAATCAAACTTTTGCTACGGCCGCCATCTTAAAAAATGACGGCCATTTCTTTTTCGCAGAAACTATTCCGCTCTTCAAAAAATGTTTTAAATGAGTACGTTCACCATAAAATTACACATCTTTGTTGTTAAAGCCATTTTCTTCATTGTTCAGAACCCACAAAAACTAAACTGATTGTCATAATACTTTATTTTCATTTGCCATTTTTAAAATAATGAAGGTAGTAATTAATGCCAACAACATAAACTGCTCGTAAAAGTTTTTCCTAAATTGATTACACATTTTTTTTCTGTGAAGAAATAACACGAATGATAATATTAGTACAAAAAATATACGCACTACGAATTAAATATAAAATTGCAAGGAACCTTGACTTAAATTTTAAACTTTTGAAAAAATTTCCACAACGTTATGTCCAAAAGTACTGTTTTCTGAGCAGAAAATGTTTCTCTTAGAAACTTGAGGAGAGCTTTACTGTAAAGAAATGGAATTGATCAAATTACAAAAAAGTAATTTAAAAAATATCATAATTTTAAGATGAACTAACTTATTTTTAAACTTGTTTCGATGTGACGCTTAGTTTCGCAAAAATGAAAAAAAAAATGGACGCCATTTTCCAAGATGGCGGCCGTAGCACAAGTTTGAGTTTTAGGGACTTTTCGACCACAGTAATTCAATACAATCAGATTTACAATGCGTGTTGAAACATATCAAGTCATAGGCTTGATTTCTTTTAACAAAGTATCTGCTTGTAATGTCTGAATTAAAAAGTAAAAGCATTATTAGATGACCATTTAAGATAAATTTTCCAGATAAAATGCTATAGGGGAAATCATGCAGTTGTCGACACCCAGATAGTAATTGTCACTTCTTACTTCCATTGAAATAATAAGACATTTGGTAAATTGATTGACTTTGTTCAATAACTGGAGTTTCTTTTTTCGTTGTGCGTAGAAGTCCTCTATGTGCATATCAGAGTAAGTCTTCTTACAGGAAAGCTGAGTATGTGTTCTTTCTTTCTACTATTGTCTAATTTCTTATGAATTTGTTTGTTAAGGATCATTCTATTAAATATACTACCATCATTCATTTCCAAATTGTGTCTGCATTTGCCTTAAGTGATATTTAAACTTAAAAATCGCCAAAGTATTATTGCCATTCGAAAATTTCCACATCTAAAACTTCCATCGGGAGTAAGGGTGCTGTGTCAATTATTGTAAAAATATATTTTTTTGTATTGATACTATCAAAATTATTTTTTGTAAATTTCTTCGATATTAAACTCCGAAAAGTTAACAAGCATTTAAAATAAAAACACATTCAACTTTGGTGTTCCTAGATTAATTGTTACAGTTATTGGTACGAGTGCAAATTACTGTCTGATATGGTGTCAATAACTGAAATGGAATAAGAAAAAAGCAATAACACGAATTGTTGGCCGTTCCTACCTGTAAATTTCATATTGTGAAGTGGGGCTTGGAGCCTGAACATCCTATTCTCACCAGCTTACTGGATTCTCTGTTAGTAAAGGAGATCTCCCCGAGTTTGTTGCATCTTGGATGATATTTGCAATGGATCAGTGTCCACCAAAGGCAGTAAAACTTATGAGTAGACATTGTGTTGAATGTTACACTTTCGTTAACCGTCAATTTAGAAGGTAACCAAAAACGTTCTTACCGTTTATGATAGCACAAAGTAATTAGTTTGTGACGATAGTAAGAAAGGTATACAAAAAAATGTTACTTACCATTAATCCCTCAAAGTAATCCTTATCGGCAACTAATACATGTTGCCCATGTTTCTGCATCTGCCAACGTCTCTGGCGGTAAAACTGAAGGGGAGGGCTTGTATGCAAAGAAGGCCATAATTGTCTGCATCATTGACGAAATATTTCTCACGAGGATGATTGTCCATCTGCCACCACAAGGTCTGGGGAGTACGGTGGATGGCACAGTGTCTCCCAGTCAATTCGCTGTATCGTATCCCTGGCCACCCGCGCCTAACGCAGCCTGGCATTGTCGGCAAGGAACAGTACACCCTTTCGATTCACCATTCCTTCTGCCATAGTGCCTGCAGCGAGTACAGGTTTGCAGTGATGGTTTGGTCCTGTGGTAGCAGCTCTTAGTTCATTAAAAGCAGCACAATTCTTAAAGTAATTTTTTAATTTTACGTTTATGATCTAACAGAGCCAGTTCACCCAATAAGAACAATTGTTAATTAGTTTAGCTTATGAAAAAAGAAAAAAAAATGTTTCAGTAGTTGACTCTCGGCAGTAACAAAAATTCTAGTAGTTGACCGTCCATTGATTGAGTAATTGACCAGGTGTCCTGTAAGGCCCGCTTGATACAGAAGCATTTATACTACTATAAATCGTAACATTTTTCCTTACATATACTATATGAAAATAGTCATGGATATATTCTATAGCATCTTGCCCTGTTGTAGTATATTTTGTTTGACACAGTAGCATTTTTTGTTAACACTACGATTTATCGTAGAATAAATCCTTCCGTGTCAAGCGGGCCTAAGAGAATAAATTGGAATAAACTAACTACAGAACTTACTACCAGGGACGTGATTAGGGGGTTGGTCTGGGGGTTCCGGACCCCCTCCCAAAATGAAGAGTTAAAGGTAAAAATTTTAGTTTAGTATAATTTTATTCGTAATAGTCTGTATTTACATACATTTTATTCCTAAATATAAGTTGGAAACCCAAGGACCCCTCCCAAAACCAAATTCTGGATACATGCCTTCTTATTACGGATCGTCTTAAGGACTAATCTTTTCAATTAGTTGAAATAATATAGATCAGGAAATGGAAAAGAAAAAGACAAAGTTCGGTTTGCACTTGGTTCATTTATTGTATGTATGAGAGAATATGTTCCCAGCACTAAGTACACCAAAATGTATTTTAAGCAAATTACTGAGTTCTTTTTAAGGGATAGCGTCAGAAAAGTAGTTGCCACAACAACTGTATATGTTTGATATGATTTAACAATTAATAGCCGTTCTTTACTTACTTCAGTGTTGGTTAACAATTCAGCACACGCTGTCCAATTAAGGTGACCCTGCTCGAAAGCTGATAGCAAAATTCAGAACATTCCAGAAATTAACGTTTCTTCCAAATAATAATAATAATAATAATAATAATAATAATAATAATAATAATAATAATAATAATAATCTACGAATTCGAAGGTTAAATAGCTGAAGAGAACTAAAAAGGAAATATATTCAATACATTTTTAACAGCTCGTAACACCAATGACCTCTATCAAAAACGATACTGGACTGGCTGCAGCCACTGAAAATTTAATGAATATATAAAGGTAAGCAAGAAAATCCTGTGGCTTTTTCACCCACCACCTTCGAACATCTCGATATGTCACCTAAGACGTACCTGGAAGATCAAAAATGGTCCCCATCAGCATCGACGACCTTCTGCCAACGTTCTGGAAGGCCATGGATTCCATCGCGGTAGAACTTGGTGAGCCGTGAAGCGAAGAAGGTATCAAGTGCATTTTGCACCTCTACTAGGGATTTGAACTCTAAGGGGATTGTCCAAGGAATGGAACAGGTAAAAATCGGACGGTGCAATGTCCGGGGAGTATGGCGAATGGAATAGTCTTCTCCATCCAAGGCGTAGAATGGTGTCCCGGGTCATCCTAGCCACGTGGTGCTTAGCCTTGCCCTGTAACAGGAGGACCCCTTTGCGATTCAGAAGTGCTGGCTCCAGAGTTTTGAGTTTTTCTTGAACACGGCTGAACTGCTGACAGTACACAGTTGCATTGATGCTCCGATCAACTGGTAGCAGTTCCCGATGCACGATGCCGCGAGCAGTCCACCAAACACAGACCTTCTGGTGCAGTGCTGTTTTCGGCTTTTTGGAACCGGTTCATGGGATGCTAACCAATGATGACGGTGCCGTGGAGCTTCGTACAGGACCCACTTCTCATCACATGTCAATACCCTGTCCAGAAATGGCTCCTTCCTCAGACGAGACAGCAAAGAAACACAGGTGTCTGCTTGCGTTGCCTTCTGGCCCGGAGTCAAATCATGTGGGACCCATCGACCCAACTTGTAGTGCTTCCCAGGTTGATGAAGGTGCTGCCGAAGTGAGGTTTCTCCACTCACACTGAATTGTAGTCCCAGTTCCTCACATGTCTGGCCACAGTTCGCCTCAATTGCTGCCTGAAGATCTTCATTTGGTACCTGTGTTGGTCTTGGTGCGTCTCCGAGTGTTTCATCACCGTCCTTAAACTTGGTAAACCACCGCTGCACTGTCCGCGTAGTCACGACACCCTCACCAAAGGTCTGGGATATCTTCCGCTCCGCTGCAACTGCGTTTGATCCCAGTTTGAACTCGTACAGCATACACGCCCTTATGACGCTCTGTGGAGGTCCCACGTTCACTCTGTCCTTCCGCACGCTCACGGTGTAACTGAACTGCCACAACCAGGTAGTATGTAGGCTATACCCACACCAACAACTAACCTTCGCCTGATCTCCATTCACATTCAACTCACGATGTGAGGGCCAATTGAACACAGACCTCCACAAAAAGCGACAAAACTTTCTTGGTTCCCTTTATGAAGCCAGAAAGCGGAGAACACACTTAATCTCGTTCGTCCACTTCCAGTCTAAACCAATATGAAACAAATTTTCGGTTCTAACTCAGATTTTTACGCATAATAACACTATGTGGCCATTTTTTTATTTATGTCTTAATTCTGGCAAAAATGTAAAATATTATTTGCAGTATTTTCTATTTTATGTAGAGTACGATATACTCTTACTTGAATAACGCAGGAATTAAGACTTAAATAAAAAAATTGGACTACACAGCGATTAGAATCGTATAAAACAGTTAGAACTGAATATTTGGTCCACATTGGATTAGACTGGAAGTGGACAAACAAGTTTAAATATGTGCTCTGGCGTCTATTTTTCAACACTAAGTAGTCACTCCAGTATCGTTTACGTAGAACTCGATGCGTAACACGAACATTTTCAGTCACATAATGAAACTTACAGATTTGATTAACTACCAATAGGATTATAGATTATCCACAGTTACAATTTCCTTTACTTCTTCTTCTTCTGTTTAGATATTTCATCTTGAAATTCATAATTTGTAATGGCTGATTTTCATGAAAGCTTGTGTTGCTTGCTTTGCTTGCGATTTGGGTGAGTAGCCAATTGAAACACGTGTTTTAAGCCCCCCTACTACGTTTTCTACGTGTAACACGTATTTCAATTTGCTATTCAACAAATGGCAAGCAACGCAAGCTTTCATGAAAATCAGCTCTAATCGTAAAAACGGTCTCAATTGTAATATGCCAAATTCTATTTTTTTGTTCCTTCACTTTTCCTTTCTGAAACATTCTTATATCTATTATAATAAGTGTGTTAGGAACGATTAGTTGAGGATAGGAAGGTCAGGCTTGGTTCTTTTTATTATCGCCGATAGGACGGAGCCATTTTAAACGTTGTTTTATGATGACCGTTTTCATTATTGTGACCGGTGTAGCAATATTACAGCCTTACAGGAGTATCTAGCGACTGGAATAGTATCGAGCGAGTGGCCTGGGCAACACTCGTGAGTGATACGGCACCCGGACTCGGTAAATACACCTTCCAAAACTACGTTTGCAACCAGCTTCTGCAGTTACATGGCTAAACGTCGGCAAAGTACAAGATTCGGATTCGGAACTAGATTGGGTGAAGTTTTTTCTCTTCGTTTTTTGTTTCTCTTTTTCCTTTCAAAAAGCACTTTTTATGCTCAAATTAATATATTTCAAATCAGGGGTTAGGTTAGACTTGAAAGTCAGGTTCGATTCTTTTCTTTTATTTATTCGCAATGCAACAGTTTTCTTTTTTTTTACTTCACTCCAACGCTTATAGATGGCTCTGTAACGGGGTTCAGATATTGCATGCTGTAGACAGACATTTCTTAGACAAGAAATTCTCAAAAAAGGGGTCAGTTGACCTTGAATGAATGAATGTAGACGGACGTTAATATTACCAGGAAAGAATTTCAACTCATGCCTTTAGTTTATCAAGGCAGAATCCTTTCTACCAATATTACACACAATCATCAAATGTAGTTTCATATACCGTACTTTTTTTATTTTATGGGCATTTAAAATTCGTAAAGTTAATGTCTCTAATGACTAAATTTGAGCTTCTCAAAGTCGTACTAATGAAAGATTATTTTGGATATACATATAGATTTTCTTGAAAGCCCACCGTGTTTACAATAGTGCAAACTCGAACTTCCTTTGTTCAATTTTTAAGACCTTTTGGTAAATTTGGCTCAGGTTGGATAGATGGTGATAGGATGAACTGATAGAATGAAGAAAGTGGGAGGAAACGAGAGAACCCCGAGAAAACCCACGCACACGGATCTACCACAAATTCCACATGGCATGAGCAGGGATCGATCCGACGTCTACGAGCACCAGATGTGAGCGCTCTACCATTTATCTACCGTGGCCCTAGAACTTGCTATGTGTAATAGAATGTACACAAGGGCCTTTTCCCAAGTCATTCCAAATGCTTTCGTTTTTGCATATCTTAGCAACAAAACACGCTCTTAAATCCAACATATAATAAAAACAACCCCTGCTTTGAACAGATAAGTATGGTGCGACCGTAATGCTTTGATCGCTGGATGCAATGCTAGGCAATGGTACTCAGAGATCAAGTAATTTCGGCCGGACATTTGTAAGGTTACCTCTGGTAAACATACGAAATATGAACAAAATGGTGATTTCACATGCAATAACTCTCTTGCTTTCAAGGAAGATATTATTACAGAGAGAAAACTGTATTTGTCTTGAAGAGTTTCGTAAAGGACTATGTGAAGATCAGCATCAAACAATTGAATTTGCTTTTCTTTTCTAAAATTTAAGTGATTGTGCACACCTAACATTATTCTCCCTTTTTTTTAAATCATACCTTTGTCTGTTTTCTAGGTACCACATGGGCTCAAGAAATTATCTGGAACGTAGCACATGATCTGAACTTCGAAGCAGCAAAACTGCCACAAATCGCTAGGTTTCCTTATCTAGAGTAAGTAGAGAAGCAATAAAAAAATGTATTTAACTTTTTTTCCCAGTGAACTATAATTTATCGTACTGGAGTGATCGATTGAAATTCAAATCAAGTTAGTACTGGAGCCAAATACAAGAGGAGTCATTTAAAATAATTGTACACTCAGTGGTGAAGTAAGGCAATCTGGGGCGTGGGGAAAGTGAACTTGATTGAGGCCCGTTCGTGAACACAATCGTGAACGCACACTGCTACTGTTGGCTGCAATGTCTTATTTTCTGTATTACGAGCCATGCAGGAAAATAAGGGACCTCACGGGGGCATAGCTATTGCGTCATAGAGTCCTGAAACGACATAGCTATTAAATCACCGACCACTATCGATGTACTCCTTTAATTAATCTTAACAAGCAATTATTCACTTGTGTCGGCGATTCGCAGGTGGGGCTCGCGGCGAGGGCACCGCTAGTCTCCTTGCACAGCCACTGTGTCTACATTTAGTTTAACTCAAAGGGGAAAAAACTTTTAGTTCTAACCAAGATTATCACATTATTGTCACTGCGTGGCCCATTGAGACCTTGTATCCATACGTAATTTAATGAAAACTGGCTGACAAGGCTATGAGTTTCAATGTTCCAACATCTTCCTCAGACGACACTCTAATATACACTCTAGTGTTTCGTCTGAGGAAGATGTTGTTAGAACATTGATACTGTAACGCTTGCTATGTGTTTTTACAATAAAGTTAAGAGTGACCTTGTCAGCCTGTCTTAATTAAATTAAACAATTGCCAAAATACCATCCTTCATTACTGACAGTACCCCTCGTGGTACTTACTCGTTTTCTGCTGTTCTTATTTTCTGAAACTGCAACATTTTGCAGAGGTCGCTAGTGATCCTGCAGAAAACAAAACCCTCAATTTACAGGATCATAAGTCGACGTCATGACTTTTCGAAAGAGCAGGACTCTCTAGGACGAGACTTATGGAACAAAAAATCACTGTAACAATCTGTGTGTGTTTGTGAGAGTGATGAAGTGTGTGGTGGTTGCATAAAATGTGTGAGCTCACTACAGCCGTGCTCTCACTTCGGGTTGCCATAGCCGAGCGGCAACGCTTCAGTCGCTGTTACTTTTTCCTCCCTCTTCCTTTGTCAAAATTTACAAATGAAACTATTCTTAGATAATTAAATATGCATAAATGAAGAAAGGAATTGGGGAATTAATTTTCCTATCAATGTTAAATATAAAACCTTTACGGGGGATCATTAAAGAGAATTAACAGTAAAGGAATTTCCTGTGCGTCAGGGGGTGAGTACGATAAGTAAAACTGCAGCTGTTACCCATAAGTTGCAACAGTATAGACCAAACTCTGGATCGGTAATAGTTTCTTTTTTCTTTTGAGGAGGCTATGAGGCCTCCTGTTGCTACGCACCGTCAGTCTATCTCCCACAGAGGTTACACTCTCTCTCCTCTTTCACCCCCTCTAAAGAATTAAAATACCACCCCCAAGATCATTTTTCCTGAAAGAAACACTACTTAAAATGAATTTATATGATGTGCTCTTATAGTCAGGTATGAGAATACTGAAGAATTAAAACCTAAATCGAAACAAGTAAGGCGAAGTTCAGTCGGAGAATAGTGCCAGGGATTTTGTCAGGATTTTCAGTTTGGGGGGTGTAAAGTCGAAATTGGGAGGATTTAAGTATAGCTTTGCACGGTTTCTGATTCGGGTCTGTTCTTGAGGATTTGAAGGGGTGACACACACACTATCCGGGGGAGGGGAGGGGTCTGGCGAAATCACTGAACAGTGCATATGTGCCACTTCATGCCTTCAGCAGTAGAATCTTATTTGGATTATATATGCGGGCTTGAATTCGTCTCCCGAGACCTTTCCAACGACATCTCGACATAGCCTAATAGTTCTTGGGTTGGAAGTTACTGAGCTGGAGAGAAATTGATTCTTCTTCCTTTCTCGGAAATCACACATCCAATCTGAATGATCTGTACTGGTTTGAGCTCGTCTCGTCGATACCTTTCCAAAGCCTTCTCAACCATCTACGAATCTCTAATAGTTCCTAAGTTAAAAAAGTAATCGACAGACGGACATAGTGGTTGTATAAGGCTTCCCAGAACTTACTGCCATGGGGGGGGGGATTTATGGGGGGCATCGCACCCAATCATTTCAGAATGACTTTATATGTTTGATTCTAAACAATAGCTTTGAAATTTGTTATCAATATAATAAATTATATTGCCCCCCCCCCCCAGGGTCTGTCTACTTAATGCTCGCATGCTTACTGCTAAAGCGTAGTATGGGTCGCATAGCGAAGACAAAAGTAAATGACTAAGTTAGAACAGAAAGTTTAGTCCATTTTGGATTTAACGGAAAATGGACAAACATGGTTAAATATCTGGTGTAGTAAAAAGTAATCCATTATTTTGCCAATAGATGGCTTCAGTGATCTGTAGCTCGCGTTGTATAAGTCCGATCGGGTTCAACGAGATGGCGTTCAAACGATGAGATTACGCACTACAAACACTGTTCAGATAGTTGTGATGAGTTGACTCAGTGTTGTGTGAGCGCGCGTCAAAATGGACACTAGCAAAGAGAAAATACGCTATATTTTACAGTTTTTCTTCGATAAAGGCGAAAACGCAAGCCAGGCGGCTGCAAATGTGAATAGTGTTTATGGTCCTGATACTGTAATAGCCAATCACGCGCAATTTTGGTTTCGTCGATTCCGTTCCGGTAATTTTGACGTCAAAGATGTACCACGCACTGGAAGGCTAAGTGTCGAAAATGTCGATAAAATCATGGACATTGTCGCGTCCGACCATCATGTAAGCACTGTTTCGATTGCCCAAGAGCTAAACATTGCACAAAAAACCGTGTGGAACCATTTGCATAAGGCTCGATACACAAAGAAG
Source organism: Lepisma saccharinum (assembly GCA_022664845.1). Lineage (NCBI taxonomy): Eukaryota > Metazoa > Arthropoda > Insecta > Zygentoma > Lepismatidae > Lepisma > Lepisma saccharinum. The sequence continues at coordinate 60,491 of JAGDQP010009075.1, forward strand.
CTTGATGTATGGGTGCCACAACGCAAAAAATCCTCATGGACCGAATTTCCATCTGCGAATCGCTGCTGAATCGCAACAAAAGCGACCCATTTCTGAAGCGGTTGGTGACTGGTGATGAAA
>JAGDQP010009076.1:0-14722 GCA_022664845.1 Lepisma saccharinum
AGTGTTCCGCTCCGTGTAGCATCATAGCCGTTTATTGTACCAATATTAACAATGTGTTCTACTTCACTATTTAGGTCTATCGGGTTAGTGTACAACTACAAAGGCTCTTCTAAAAAAAAATTGGCCCAGATATTGAACTTAAACCTATTGTGAAAAGAATTGGCATATATATACTGCAAACCTGCTGTTGCCTTCCGATAAATCTTAATTTGAAACTTATTATGTCTGTATATGGTGAGATCCAGAAAATTTATACTATTGTTTTGTTCATGTTCAACTGTGAACCTAATATTTGGATGTATGTTTTGTAATGCTTCTAATAAAAAATCAAAATTCTTCTTTCCGTTTGTAAATTATTAACGTGTCATCAACGTACCTGAAACATTTTATGAATTTTAGTCTATCAGACTGTAAAATTTCTTCCTCAAACCTATGCATGACTATGTCGGCCAAAATAGGGGAAAGATGGCTGCCCATCGCCAAACCTTAGTCCTGTCTATAGTATACTCATTTTTTAATTGAAAAACGTTAGTTAATAAACAAATTTTTAGCAAAGTTACCAGTTCATTTATTTCCACGCTACCTAACCTATTCTTTTTTTTAGAAGCCATTGGACACTTTCAATTGCCAAATCAATAGGGATTGAGGGATACATATCTACTATGTCTATAGAAACTAATTTATTTTTATTGGCGTTAACTAACGAATATACTTGTAACCTAACCTCTTCGTTATTTCTAACAACATGTTTGAATTGGTTCTTATACTGACCTAAAAAAATCGGCTATCCATTTGGCCAGACGAAAGCTGGGGTGATTTTGACCTGAAATGATAATTCTCAAAAGGCATACCAGTTTTGTGAATCTTTGGTAAGCCATATACAATTGGCATTGAAAGAACAGTTAAAATTAACTTTTTCGCCAAGTCCGGGTCAAACAACAACGAATTTTTTGTGTGTGTTCGTGTTCTTTCATCTAATTCATTTATGGGATATTTCTGCGAAGTTTCATGTAAACAACACCGGAAATCTTTTCTTTTATCTTATCATTTTACAAGGGATTATGTAACAAACATATTTATTGCCTTTGTCTGCTTTAATAATCCAACAATTATTAGCATCACGCCATTTTTTCAATTGAACAGTAAGTTTATGTAACTGAAAACGAAATTTGGTACGCGATTTGCCATGTTTCAAAATGTATTGACCAACCTGAAATAAACAATCTTGCTTAACGGTGTGTTTATTATTTGGTTCTATAATTAGTCTACAGGCAGTTTCAACTGAATGGATGATTTGCGGCATAGGTACTGTAGTGGGTCTGAGCAAATTTTAATCCATTCTTGAATAAGCATTGACACCACGTCACTCGGTAGAGACTGGGATCAACTTCTGGATAATATTAATACATGTATCTGGCAACACTCATATCATCTACATTCTGTTAGCTAGCCGCAATTCGCTTTTCTGACGAGCCTGTTTAGGTGTATGTCCCTTTTCCTGAACTTCCTCCTTTTAACTTGGAACCATAGAAGGCAGTATTGTACTGCTGAAGGCCCGTCCAGTTTTTAGTTCATTTTTATAGTGAGGATTCCTGGTACACACGGTAGGTGTGATTTTTATTTTATTGTGTGTTCATCACAGTACGTAAATTAGTTGTAATTATAAAGTATTTATATTCTTTCAAATCATGGGGACCGGAGATGTATAAAGATAATGTAATCCTATATTTCAACAGATGTAATTTCAACATAATGAACTAGTTGTTTTGGAACTGACGATTCAATTGCCTAATGTCATATCTAGGCCAAAGAGGCAAAAAATACTTGAGAAAATTTTGGAAGAGTGGAGTGGTCTGCATGGATATTACAACGAGTAATGGTTCATTCATCAACATGCGATATGAGGAGGAGAAAAAACAGCAACGCTTGTCAAAACAGAAGGTTTTCTGATTATGAAACACAATAAAAACGTGGGAAAACACGATTTTAAGAGGATTCCTCGTTGATACTTGTCAACTTCCTCACTTCAAACCCGCATGATTTGAAGAAACATGTCGCTTTCGTAATTACTGACAAGCATTGAAAAGTTTTTTTCATGACCGAATTATTTAATTTTGTGATGGTGAAAGGAGTGATGGTAGGACCGGATTCAAGCTGGCGGTGGCCCATAGAACTGAGTGGTTCGAAGTCTAACATAAACTGTAGGTTCCATCTCTAGAAATCAACATCATCGTTGAACACATTAATCACAATTAAAACAAAAAAAAAAAATCGAATGAACAGCTCTGTTGGTACAGCGTTGGCTTCATATTCGAAACGTTCTGGATTAGAGCCCAGCGGTCGACCATCCGAATTTTTCCAGGATGTTTCCAGGCTAATGTAGGGCTGGTACCTTCACAACAAGCCCTGGCCGACTTCCTTCCAACATCTCTTACCCTCCTCCATATCGATACGAGAAAAAAAAATGCTTATAAAGATCATAAATAAAGATTTCCATTCAATTCGAACAATATTATTCAATAATATAGTTTAATGAAAATGGGCTCCTTGTATTAAAGAAATTTTTTATGCATATTCATCTTTTTTGGATTATGATCTACACAGAATGGTGTAACATTATATAATAAAAGCCACACATCAACTGATTAGAACTAATACCTGCTCACGCAATTTTGTACTCAAATACACACGAATTGTATTTAGTAATGATATGTTAAACTTAACGGAATTAACAATTTTAACGTAAACTCCACAAATGATATGTTAAACTTAACGGGAATTAACAATTTTAACGTAAACTCCACACAATCAAATTTAACGCGTATTATAATTTGAGTAAACTTTACTGGTAAAACTTTCTTATAATTTCTAAGTAATTGTAACGTGTAACAAGTAAAGTTTTCTTGAAGTAAATCTGTTACATTTGCCTTACTTCTTAAGTCAATTGGTTATTACAGCTGACAAGTTAGTTTGCTGACCGAAATTTCTTATCGATAAAAACAATTTTCTGATAATTGTATATCACAGATAAGAGACTTGAATTTCTTGAATATAGCTACCACCGTCGCTATTTTAACAAGAAAACACCATTTCAAAGTCAGATGGATATGGTATTGAAAATTGTGCATATTAAATATACATAAAAGTAACTGCTTTAAAATGTACAAGGAAGTTTTACATTGGATAACGTTATATATGGGCTTTACAGTGTTTTCACTTCGCCCATGTCTCTGTTTCAGTTAACAAAGAGTATGTTTTACTTTTCCTAAAAGGAATGGAAAAGGCCTACATAGATACATCGTTACAAACAAGCCTTATAATATTTAACTCAATCCAATCTATCTTCCTTAGATTCATGCAAGTCCTAAAAGGTAAAACTTATTCTACGTTAAAACTATAATAGGTAGGAGACAAAAGGCAGTTACACAAGAACCACCTACGCTAGTTGCAACGTAGTGTAAGGTTTCACCTTTCGGGACTTCCATGCACCTGAAGATCGATTGAATTGAATGAAAAACTGTGCCACTTGATTTTAACTTACGTAGGCCCTTTTCAGTTTTTATACTCTTTTTTTCTTTAATTTAAAAGATTGTGACAGTGGTGTTTACAAACTGAATTCGAAGAGTAGGATTTGATAGCAGTAATTTGACCGAAGAAATAGTGTGTTCAACTGAAGAAAATAAATAAATACTGATGTTTTAATAAAGAACTTGAAAATCGTGAATAGGTAGATAATTTTTCACGTATTATTTAGACTGTTGATTGAGTAGTTCAGTAGTTAGACTGTTAGTTGAGTAGTAATAAAGAATCATCCAAAATATTTCGTCGAATCTGCACTGCTATTAAAAGCAGTCTATGTAGCATATGGATCAGAAATTGCTCATATTCTGGTATCTTACTACGTTCCATGAAAGAATTTACGGAGACAAATTTACAAAAATACTGTCTATTTGAGTTCCACATGTGAGAAAGAAGACATCAAGAAACCTAACTTACAATTCATTAATCGAGTACTTTACTTAAAAAATAATTTCAAAATTTTCTTAGCGAAAATTAAATTATTACTTACCTGTTTACTGGTGATTAGTAGATTATGTGTAACCATTACCATGCTCAAACAATAGGTATGGGACTGAAAGAAGAAACAAAGCATTATAATTTTTCATATATAATTATAGATTTAAGTAGTTTCTCATACATACATTTAGTTTTGGAACATTCCCCTTTATCACACGACTTACATTCATTTTATTCATTAACTTCCTAAGACTTCATATGATACGCTCAAATATAATACTGCTTTCTCTTCTTTAATATGCTTGAAAAATTTATATGGCATATTATGCAGGGATTTAGAAAGGTCGCACTTTGATTTTACTCGTTTTCATTTACGTATATGTTTACACCAATTTGCAGAAACTATTCCAGTAGCTTTCTAGAAAGTGACCAATATCCTCTTTTTATTTATTTGTGAATAAGTTCCAAATACAGCACGTGTTGGCCATTCCACATAGAAACATTAACAGAAATGAACAAAAACAAAACAAAAATAAAAAAAATATATATACAGCTATAGACAAAAAGACTGTCGCACGTCTTTAGAGAATATTTCCCAAATTCTCAGTTATTTCCCTGGCAGGCATAATCCGACATTAAAACCCATTACAGAACAATTGCGATATATATTGTACTTGTGTTCATAAGTAAATATGTAATTAAAAATCAAAGAGAAGATTGATTTTAAAATAAATAGTAAATTAAACACGTTTAGTCTTACATTGAAATCTAATAAAATAAATACCGTCTAGTATTTAACATGCTGGGCGAGTGGTTACCGTGATAGAATCATAATGAGATTACATTTTGTCACAGGTTCAAACCCTGGTCGTTGATAATATTTTTTTAAAATAATTGTAGATTAATACAGATAATCTTCACTCTTTATCATGTTTTCGTTTGATATCTAAATCAAGTATGATACTTTTATATTTTACTGTTAATTAAGTTATTTTAAGAACCTTTCTACTATTCTTAGTAAGGAGACGTACTCTGAAAATCGACGAATTTCTTTTTAAAAGAACCTAACAATGAAGTTGCTTACTTGCTTCTTGATTACTGGTTTTATTTGAACACTAGCTGTAATCTAATACATGTACAGTGTGACCCAAATGAAGTGTCCCATCTCTTGACGAACATACAAATATGTAAGCTTACGTTGAAACATGTTCTGCTTAAACTTCTATAGACTTCCTTTAAAAAAAGTTTCGCTATGGAAGCAAGTTACTCCGTCTATCAGCTAAATTTCGTGCTGGTAAAATGCAAAATTAAATTTTGAAAAACCTCAATGAGCTAAAGAGTAAACAGAAAGTTACTATACCATATCATCAAATGATACGTACACCTCTACTGAAAACTGGTGGAAGAAAAACCAATTGTAATAGTAGGGGTATCACGAATGTCAGAAAGCTGAGAAGTCACCCTCAACGAAATTCACATCAAAGCGCAACGAAGCTTGCGAAAGAAATTGTAATTTAAAAAGAATTAGCATTAGTCGAATACTCAAAGGACTAAAACTTCATATTTTCAAAATCTAAAACGTTCACAAGCTTAATTTAATAGCTTTCCAGGTAAAGAACAGACATCTGAAAGCAAAGAGTTTGCTTGAAAGAACGATCTACAAATACCTGCAGATATATATAAGTATCACTGTATATACACATAAGAATTTCACGACAAAGTAAGTAATAAATAAGCAAAATGAATGAGTGTGAACAAGGATAAAAAAGCTGGAAATCCCGTTGACTTACGAGCGACTCGCCGCCAGAATCATTTCTCAATGACAACGTGAGCAATAATTACCAACACTGGTCGTGCGTCACTGCTTTTCGTACACAAGGATATAAAATCAACGCTGATATCTATCATCATCTGATCTTAGAAGTCTAAAACTGAGGCACACACCACTTTGGAAATTGAGAGTTTCAGGAGGATTCTGTTCCTGCGACGAAATAACGATTACTCAGAAGAGGCAAAAGGAGAATACGACTTGCATCACCACTCCATAACAATGACCGGCATGTTCAACAGATTTAAATCTGATTGGCTTTTTCATCGGGTCGACTATATGGAATATGGCACCTTCAACAAAATCGCCCAGCATTGAGATTCTGTAAAGACGAATGATCTGCGTGATTAAATTTTCAGAAAGTTGCAGCTTTTGATTAAGGCTTCAGGTTGCCACATTCAAGAATGGTGTGGTATTACAATAGTCTTACTTTTACTATTCTGTAAAAGTAACATTAAAAAAAGTAAATATGGGGGAAAAAATTACATATTGGCAAAGGACACTTCATTTGAGTCAGCCTGTAAATTAAACAGCGGCAGCACTGCTAAACTTACCACTTGTATTGTATTTAGTAAGTGACCTTGAAACCTCTCCCAAACACAAATCTTCTCATCCATTCCCAGACTGATTACGTAACTGGCAGAGTATGTGAGAGCGATAACACTTCCATCGTGTGCCTGGATACTATACATGCATGCACCTATAAAAAAGTCAAAGACAACCACATTCAATTCCGCAGGTCGATGTAAGTAAATACAACAAAATCATATCTTATGGCTCTTTGTTTGAGTATTCTAAAACAGTAAGATTTTTTAAAGTTTGTACTCATTCTGTAAACTAACAAATAAATGAATCGCTGAGCTGAGAAACGTCATAAGTCACTCATGTGCCGAAAATGAGTTGACATGCATCTTTAATTCTTTAAGGGCATTTACTTCTAGATCTAACAGCCGTTTCAACAGCAGACAATAGTCGACCTACATGGCTCTGATGTGCGGACATTAGCGTATTCATTTTCAATAATTATAACTGTGTGTGTAAAGTTTTAAAACTCTCTTGTAAAAAATAGTTTGCATGACTTATGACGTTTCTCAAATCCAACACAAATTCCTTAAAGCTGACGTTAGTTTCCTAACCTACATTTTTATTTTGCTAAATACTTTGTAATAGCCTCTCACACAATGTTGAAAAAAAAAACAACATAAAATTGGACGAACAGAAAAGAACGCTGTTTTCAGTGGGAGGCGGTTGATAATCTCAGAAAAAGGAATACATTCCGATTGTCCACAGCATTAATTATCCATCCGATTTGCACATTGATCCACCGCCCCCGAAAAATTGAAAACCTTCAGTAACGTATTTCATTCTCCAATAAAAACACCTTAGTTCTGGTTCTCGTACACAGGTGAAAGTAATGAAAGATGAACTTTAGCAGCATTATAAAGACTTCATAATACTTTCATCTAACGTAGTGGTCTACATTGTCTGCAGTATTGGCAACTCAACTTCAACCTGTACTTTTCAAATAACACTATGTCGGAATACGTCACAATATATCCGGATTAAACAAGTTTCTTTATTACATACCACTACAGTCAATAAGTTCGCGGACTGGACGCAGTGTGGCGCTAGTGGTGTACTACAGCTGGAACGTGACGTCCTGGCGAAATCGTCTCTCGACACACGAGGTAGGTGTGTGCATAGAGTGTAAATAGACGTACTGTCTCTGTTGTGAAAGGAGCTGAAAGCGCCGCGGAGAGCTTGGAGAATGTCGCAGTTTGAGCAACGGGGAACATCAAGTTCTGTCAAAAACTAGGCAAATCCGCAACAGAAACGTTGCAGATGATCAGGCAAGTGTACGGTGACAACGCCCTGGACCGCAGTGATGTGTTTAAGTGGCACCAACGTTTTGTGGAGAGTGGAAAAAGTTTAGAGGATGATGAACGTACTGGTCGGCCAATAACAGTCCGAACAGAACGCAAGATCGAAGAGGTTGCAATGGTGGTGCGCGCTAACCGTTCCCAGTCGGTAGACGACATCGCGGCAGCAGTACGGAAAAGTCATGGTACGTGTCACAAAATTCTGACGGATGACTTGAACATGTCGCGTGTCACTCAGGACAATGTGCCACGCATTCTGACACAAGACCAACATGAAGAGCGGATGACCATTTGCGGTGTCCTGGTCAGTAGTGCTGACGCTGATGGAACGTTCCATAACCGGATAATAACAGGAGATAAAATGGTGATTCCTGTACGATCCACAACTAACGAGACAAGCAGCCACCTGGAAACCGCCATCATCCCTAAAATGCAAAAACCCGAGACAAGACAGGTCACAAGGGAAAGTGATGTTTGAACTGTTTTTCGACTCGCAGGGAATTGTCCACATGGAATTCATCCCACAAGGAGCAACTGTCAACAAGACTAGCTACAAGGAGATACTGACCCGCCTAGGCGAGTCAATACGTCGTAAGCGTCCTGAACTTTGTCGCAGGAAGAACTGGATGTTGCTGCACGACAACGCTCCTGCACATCGCTCTGTCCTTGTCCAGGAGGAGCTGGCAAGGCAGCAGACACCGTTTTGCCACATCCTTTATACTCACCTGATCTCGCAGCATGCGATTTCGATCTCTTTCCCCGCTTGAAAGCTAAGTTACGTGAACATCGCTTTCATTCTACCGAGGAGATCATCACTGCCACAAAGGATGCCAACTAACGCTAACATGTCTGCTAACGCCAACATTTTTCAAACATGTTTTCAATGGCTCTACGAACTTTGTCAGACGTGCAACGCTCTGTGTGAATCTGTGTAAGTGTCTGTATGTGTGTGGACGTTTACGCCGAGCACAGCAACCATGACGACATCTAGGTTCTGTTGGTTGCCTATATTCTAGGTGACAGTCCACGAATTTATTGACTGTACTGGTGTATATATATATATACCAATCATCCAAGCCTAGTATTACAGATATATGCATAAGCGAGGTGTGACTAGTTTTATTATTTTTAATAATTATTATTTTATAACAACACCTTAACCATTATTAACAGATATGAAACAGTTTTAGACACGGAAGAATTTGGGTCTTGCCACACAGAACCGCGCCAATCTCTTTTCAAGATTTTTTCTATCTAGCCTCAATTACTTTTTCATTTAGCCAGAACATCAAAAAGGATTTGACAAAAGTAAACATGACAATTTTATATTTTAAAGCATTGTCTTTGTGCTCCACTTATCCTGATCATTTTCAACGCGCTTAGGAACAAACTTCATTAGAATGAATTCTAATGCGTGCTCCTTGAACAGTTCTTCTAGAAGTATAATATAATAGAAGTACGTGTACAACAGAAACAGGCACAATACTAGGGTTACAATAAACAGTTTTGCAATACAAAGAAACCATACGCATACCCAACTAAAAGTTATAATTTCTCCCTTATGATCCGCACAACTATGTATTCTTCTGAGTGACTTCTAAATGCAGGCTTTGCCACACTTAGTTAAGCAGTTTGCAGGCAAGAATATCTTTCCTTTGGTGTTGAAAATCTGACTTCTATTCCAGGATGTCCAGCAAGCAGTAACAAAAGAATTCAATGACTTTTTCCGCTTTCCCAGACTACAATCACTTTTTTTTTTCTTTTGTTTTTGCGGACTGTCGTTTACACATTAATTTAAGAGAAAAGATGGATAAGGTTAATTTTACCTTCCATACATAATACCAGGGCCAACGTATGAAATAAGGAGTGACCGACCATTTGTAGCTTGAACATAAATTCTTGGCAAGCATGTGAAACGTCTTTCTCTGCTCCGTTACATGGGCAGAAACATCCACAAATTTTGGACAGAACGTAGAGATCCTAAAAATCACCTGACTTTTCTCTGATTTAGATAAAATTTCCTAACTTTTCCATGATTTTTTCTGACGTTTTCACGGTTTTCCAGACTGCTCGATACCCTGTATTCTCCGCCACGGTGGAAAGAAGGAAGTCGTAGGCTGCGAGGTCTGAGCTGTACAAAGTCTCAGGGGTACACTCTTCCATAACAGGTGATATGAGATGTGTGCAGAGGCATTTCATGGTACACCAAACTGTTCCGCAAGCAAGTATTAAATTTCCTGCTACTCTTTCCTATCCGGGAATCTTTCCTGGATCTTTTTAAGTAACTAAGATAGGCAGAATGTTATGAATCACTGAGCAAATTTTTCAAAAATCTTTCAGTGTAACAGACCGCTCGTTGCTACACGACCACGGGAGTCGTGTAATTTTGAGACACATACACAGGATGGAGCTTACAAATTGGTGCATCAAGTCTCTTAGCACGTGAAAATGTGAGAGACACTGCTCTCGAATTTACTATGCAATTATGAACATCAATCCACAGCTTTGGGTTTTGCGTTTCCGTCAAGCTGTCAGACACGCATCTCGAAATATATTTACTTATTCTTAGAAATGTGGAAACAATAGTTTATATGTTAGTTATCCAGTCTGTAGGGTTCCTTCTAAGTCTCTACGTATACTTAAAGGTTCTTCTTTCGCTATCTTTTACAGCAAGTGATGTTTCTTCCTTCACTGGAGTCAGCGGACTACTGCTTAAGCTTTCAATTTTTTTTAGAATTTCTTTCTCAAAAATGTTGCGATGGATTGAGTAAAAGCGCTGTTGGGTCTTTCAAGCGAATCTCTTCAAAAGCATTGTTGAGTCGTGAAGGATCATTCCACGAAAGTGATTCCTTTCAACCTACAGTAATTCAGCTGACTCGAGCTCGTAGTTTTCCGAAGAGATTGAGTTCAGGAGTACCACTTTCATTTTACTCTGCACCTACAAACTTATCACAAAATTTTCGTCGTGCAATACATAACGTTGTACTGTTCGCCACATTATAGACAAGCTGTGCGCAAATTACTCTTTTTCTTTCCGCGTAGGTAAGATACAGCTTCTCCTTTAAAAAAAAAAAAATTGCATATACATTTTTTTTCGTCAGTATCTTATATATGCCAGGGCCATGCAAATTGTTAACAATGGGCAAGTTTCCGCCTAAAGTAAATTTTACAGTATACTACTCCTGTTGCGTAGTGTTCTGCTGTAAACTAATACAGGGTTTAAAAGGCCGAAAAGATGTCATCATAAGTCGAACGAAACATAAGTTCATTCAAAAAGGACGATACTACCCCCCCCTCCCCCAAATGAAATTTACGAAACATTGTGTGCTATGGATTACGACGTATTGACCTACTAGTGATTAGTCGGAGTGGTAACAGTAAGATTAGCCTCCGTACTCCCTGATCTCAACTGTTGTGACATTTTCCTTGGCGGTTACATAAGGAACAAAACTACCACAGTATCGCTGACCGTAAGGTAGCAATGAAAGCTGAACTACTGACCCTAATCGACAATGTACTCGCGTCAGTGGTGGCTAATTTTGTACATCACTTTGATTACCTGTGAAGAGTCACATATCAAATACATCATTTCACAAATTCTGTGCGTTGTTCTGTAACGTCCTTTACGAATGACCTCAATATCTGCTGTCGTTCGAGACTTATGGCAATTTATTTTCGTTAAGTCGCTTTTTTATACCTTGTCCATACTGACAGAAACACAAATGAAAATATAGATGAGAAATTTTCTTTTTCCCACGTGTAACAAACTACATTTACTATTTGACTCGTAAATACAAAGTTTCCACACTTTCACCTTCTTGCAAATACAGTATTTCGATTCACTTACGTGTTTAAATCCACACAGAACTCATTATTTAATCTTTTCTATTACTAGTTTTTTCTTCTTTCTTACTATCCTATCTCCTTGTACGATCCTTATTTTTTGAAAGGGATTTAACAAATTCGAAAAGGGAATATTATGTTTCATAGAGTTTAGTTGTTTTAATCTACACTGACACCAGCAGGTTTAAACACGTACGAAAATCCTTCCTTCATAACTACTTTGCGCACTAGCTTCTTTACCAGGATCAAGTCTCTATTAAAGTTTACTGTGCATCCTGATTCCTAAATGGAGATCAATTTCAATTTATGAAACGGTTAAGGGATATTCACTGCTGATTCTATCAATTCAAACATATTTCAATAATTCCTACTTGAGCAGTACCTACATATTGAATTATACGCAATAAAAGTATAACATACTCTGCTAGTCAATTGTTTCACAGCATACCTTGTAAATAAATTTAAACATAGAAGTCAGCTCATTTCTGCCTTCAAGAGTTAACAAATCACACAAGGTTTAGATGCATTCCACATAAAAGTTCAATGGGATTTTAAAAAATACGAAGTTTCTAATGTGTGCTCAAATTCATTTGAATTATAATAATTAACAAATATTACAACGTTAACGATAAAAATATTCTTACCGGTTAACAGGTCCCAAACACACAGCATTCCATCTTGACTTCCACTGCCTGACATCATAGGTGAGATCTTATCAATGAAAAGTGACGTTATTGGTCCACAATGACCGTGTAATGTGTAGAGCGGGAGCTGGTCTTCTAACCTAAATACCTGTAATACAAAGTATAATTTGATTTGTGTTGCCTCTTATGAAATAACGACATTATTGATTACCTGTGAATGTATTGTGAAAGTACATCTAATATATATATATATAACAACTGTCCGTTTGACTGTTATATTATCAATTCACAAGAAACTTGTATTTTACATTTACACTTACTATTAGTTTTATATTTATCGTCCCAAGATGTGTAAGCACTTACCGGATTCTTTACTCTGTGTACCTGTTTCGCTGCGTACTGCTTTCTTTTTTTTTACGCTGTGTACTTCAGGTTGACCAGACGTCCTGTTTTTAACGGAATTGTTCTTTTTACTCGTTACCTGTTCCATTATCCCGGCAAATTGCTAACGAGGTGCCAAATGTCCCGTTTTTCCAAACTAGAAATAAATCGACGATTTTGATCACTTTACTTAATAACTTAGGAGTTGTTTTGGCTCAAATAACTTCCAACAAATGCCTGGCAGTAGATAAGAAGACGGCACGGCATCAGGCTTTATGCTGTGTGCTTAACATATCTTGAAACTACAAGGATAAAACGAAATAGTAAGTAAATAAATGTATTTATAAATAGCCCTCGCAAAAACTTACTATTTCAAGTTGATTTTCTTTATTTTCAGATTATGTTTTTGTGTGTTTAGAAACCATTACAGATCATGAAAAAGACTGTGACAGAAAGAGTACATCTATCTTTTATTAGAAGTATTATACCCTCAAAGTTTTCATTTAGTATCAACGGAATTCACAGACGTAAATACGTTTACCATATATGTGTAGGGTTTTTTTATTTTTCGTCTTAGAGATTTCCAAGTAGATTCAGGAAATATTTTCAAAATGGCTGCTGTTGAAAAAGTGCTGTTGAGAAAATTAATGTGTGACACTCACTACGGAAAAGGGTTAATATGCGAAACCACGCCTGTCAGAAACAAACAAATGTTTAAAGTAAAAGTACCTTCAGAACGTGTAATCGGCAAGGAATCAGCTGTTGTCCTCCGGTTCGTTCTCCCTCACGAGGATAGCTCCATTGGAAGATTAATGTTTGGCGTTTCCCGGGCGCGTGGAACGAAGACCGACACATTGTGTACAATGCTGCTAGTACGATCAATGTTTCCGCAGTGAATTGAGAGACTTGTTAATTATTCATTTTCTGTGAAGAGCTGTACATTTAATGTTATTCCACTGCTACTCGATATAACCTCCCATTTACAAAGAATGGAACTTTATACAAATACTGCTCCTATTCCGTTACATGGATACATGGAACTTCTACATAGTCTGGAAGTCCCTATATTCCGGTAATTCTTGATGAAAGATTAACAATATCAATTAACAAGACAGTCAACATACTGCACATTCACGAAAGCTATCATGAAGAATGTGGACTGCCTTCCACCAATCAGCACGAAGTCCAGAGCTCCTGCTTAGCCGAATGATTAATGCTGTGGCTCTCGGTGCGAGCTAACCCAGGTTCGATTCTCAGTGAGGGCACGCGTATTTTCAGTGACCCAGACTGTCAGAACAATTGGGAAACTTCTAAAATAAAGAAGTAGTGGACTATGGTCACGGAAAGTAGGCAAAATGGTTAATGGAAGTTGCAAGCTGACCACTCAACTAAAGGAAATCATTTGGTAGGTCAAGGCTTCATTTGGTTTGTAGCGCCGTGGAGTATTGTTAATAGTATAGAAATCTATGTCTCGAATCATATCCGCACATACCTACCTTCAATCATTTTCCTCACATGCACATACAGAACATGTGATTCATAACAATAGAATTATCCTGTACACATTATTGTCATTCATTAAGTGGGTAACTGTTAAAAATCTACGTGGTAGCATTTTTATCTCTGAATCGACATCTAATTTTAGGTATTTTTGGGTAAAGTTTTAATATTCTGAGTGTTTGTGTTGATTTAACGATGAAATTTCGTAAATCGCTGATACCGGATGAAGAAAATAATAGGGTAAGTAAACATGCTGTTGTAATTTCTATATATCGCCCACGTTTGTAGCTATCACGAAATTTTAGCTTTCGACAATAGTATGTTCTTGGTATATGTTCTAGTGTTGGTATATGTTTGTTTAATAAATTCTACTGAAGTGGTCTCCTAACGTTCTTTTTATTTTATATGCCATCCTGTCATTCGCATAATAAAAGCTACAGCAAAAATCCATTATTCTGGCAATATCACAGAAGTGACAATAATATGTCAAAATCAAATTTATTGGAAAATATTAATTATACGCAAATGCTACCCCTAAATTTTCCCCCAAAAGCAACGTCTAAACCAACGATGATATGAATCTCATATTGGGTCATTTAACTTTTCATTAAGGTAGTCAAATACAAGAA
>JAGDQP010009076.1:19722-38564 GCA_022664845.1 Lepisma saccharinum
CAGCAGCGATTCGCAGATGGAAATTCGGTCCATGAGGTTTTTTTGCGTTAACTCGTGTGGCACCCATACATCAAGCTTCTTTGTGTATCCAGCCTTATGCAAATGGTTCCACACGGTTTTTTGTGCAATGTTTAGCTCTTGGGCAATCGAAACAGTGTTTACATGACGGTCGGACGCGACAATGTCCATGATTTTATCGACATTTTCGACACGTGGCCTTCCAGTGCGTGGTACATCTTTGACGTCAAAATTAGCGGAACGGAATCGACGAAACCAAAATTGCGCGTGATTGGCTGTTACAGTATCAGGACCATAAACACTATTCACATTTGCAGCCGCCTGGCTTGCGTTTTCGCCTTTATCGAAGAAAAACTGTAAAATATAGCGTATTTTCTCTTTGCTAGTGTCCATTTTGACGCGCGCTCACACAACACTGAGTCAACTCATCACAACTATCTGAACAGTGTTTGTAGTACGCAATCTCATTGTTTGAACGCCATCTTGTTGAACCCGATCGGACTTATACAACGCGAGCTACAGATCACTGAACCCATCTATTGGCAAAATAATGGATTACTTTTTACTACACCAGATACTTAACATAGTAGCTCACGAAAAAAAAAGTGTGTGGGGGGGGTCCTTTGTTTGCACAGTTGTCACTCGACTGTGACACCAATACTTACGCACAGCAATTCGCTGAAAACAACGAACAATACATCAAACAACAACTTCCAACAACCTAAGAGAGATTCTCCTGAAATAACTAGAAACAAGTACACAATGAAAGTGTAAATCGATGCGTACAGCAGGAACAAAAACCTTCAATTCTTGATCTATTCACTTTCGCTTTGAGATGTAAACCCACTGCCTATGCAAGAATAAAAACTGTGAAATTAAAATCTACTTCCAAGACCTTCCGAATATTCTTCAAGGGATAGTTAAAACTATTATTACTATTTAAATATATGTCATGTTGCAAGAAAGAGTACGTACTTCTTTTATACGATGTAAATCCCCAGTCCATCTGTTTTCCTCTTCTGTAACTTTCCATTTCAAGAAAGTCAATACATCCACTAAGTGTAGCCGCTACAACTCTGTTACCGATGATCTTCACGCTGGTAATTCCTACGCCATTACCATCTTCAAACAGACACTGTAAAAACACCACAATATATTAAATATATGATCTAGTAAAGAAACAGAATTTCTTAAGCACTATACTTATCTAACTATCACTGTCTACGATGAGAAAGAAATCTATTTTCAGAACTTATTAACGGAGGTCAAACCAACTATTTTCTCGTATGGCTTTTCTACTCAGTTACATCAAAAAAGATTCAGGAATCTCACCAAGATTAGAAACTTGATACTGCCTTTTCCCATTGCCTTCTTCCGAACTCGCAGAGATTTGTCCTCCCTGAGATTTGAGACAGCCTGACGTAATAAGATGCTAATAGAGCCATAAATTTAAACATGAATAAATCACAAATTTTACGAAAAGCTCAATGACCAGAAGAACTCCTTGGTTGGGTACTTCATATAAGGCCTTGGTATGCCAGCCGGCTTTAGTTTAGAGGTGTCACGTGATCAGTGCAACAATTCCTCATCACTGCTTTACCAGGATTTCAGTACCTGAGGGTTGCCGCGAACACTCCCCTCTGATGCGTAGATCCCTGCTCACGTTACGTGAGCTTTGTGGTGGACAAACCCCGTATGCGTGGGTTTCCTCGGGGTTCTTCCGTTTCCTCCCACTCTCTTCATTCCACCAATTCTCACATCATCATCCATTCGGCGTGAGAATTCGAGATCTGAGTCCGCTACTTCTTTATGTCAGTAGTTCCCGAACTGTTAACATGATGCTGGGCCAATACAACATTGGGAGAACCCACCGGGGATTGAGTCTAGAACCGCTCGAACAGAAATCGAGAGCGTTAACCAGGACTGTCGACCCCGGTTCATGAGGACTCTGGTAGGACTCCTGTATTTTCTGTCGAAGTTCTGCGTCATCATTAAGAACTAAAATATTCTTTCAAAAATTCAATTCTCTGAAATCTGAAAGTAGACTTTTTAAAGAGAACCAGCTACTAGCATTGGCCTAGGGTGCTTTCGGAACTGTAATTCAAATAGCTGTTATTTACTCAAGTGTTTTCTACAGCAAGATCAAACTTGACTCGTTTGCCGGAAGAGAATATGCAATTCAAAGTTAAATTCGCTCAGAAATTTCGGAGGCCCCGTGGCTGTTTTGTTGTTGTTGTTGTTGTTGTTCTGTTCTGTTTGCATGAGCCCGATCTCGGAATGGGTAAATAATAAATCAGTGCCTGACAAGTAATTTTTGAGCTCCCGAAACTTCTCTTAAGATTTTGTATACTTCTTCAGATAAGCTGAGCACTTAGCGCTAATAATATACGTTCTTTGTCTAACGAAATTTACATTCTTTTCATGCGTGCAACACAACGTAATGTCGTGAATCTAGCCAATTCTTATTGCCTATTTATACTTACTCTATTGTTTTCTCTGAAATTACTGTATCTGTAACTGGCTAGTTTCATAAAACTGCCATATAACGAACGATACATTGTCGAACAAACTAATGGTATAATAGATTTAAATGTAAACTAAAAACCATCTTTCGGTCAGTTAAAATTTCATTCTAATACTATCTTCGTTTCAAGTGTTGGCTATTTATTTTACGTTAGTTACAGGAGGCCCCGTGTAATTATACTTATAGTATATTCGGTGGAAATGTGTGCTCTTGAGATAAGGAAACTGATAGGTATCAATGAATAAGCCTTTTAAAATCATGTTTCTCCAGTCCCTCCTGGTATCAGTAGAAGCTTTCCATTTTGACAAGTTTCTGTTTTTCTCCTTCTATCGCATATTGAATAATGGCTCATTTACTCGTTGAAATACCAACATAGATCCCTTTCCCTTCCCCTTTCAAAAATCTTTTCAATAATGCAACTCAAAAAACAGGCAATTAAATATGAAACCTTCCGAGCGTAGTTAATGAAATCAGCATTATTTAGATTAGCTATATTTGGATTTTGAAACTTTGGTTTGCTAAAAGATGGTGTAACCTTGTCTTCAACATTGCCTTTAAATCTAAAGGAATTGAAACGTCTTGAATTTACAAAAAAAATCATCAACTGTGAGGCAATTAGCTAACGATGGGTTTTTCTGTATACTAATGGATAATATTCCCATTAGGTGTTTCAAAGTTTCATGATCGGAGATCATTTCATCTGTATTTCGAAGTTTAGCAATTATCCTCCATCTCATAACTGTCTATCGAGTATCCAGTAAATCCTTTTTCTGCTTGTCTCGGTTTTTGATACAAGTAGCACACAAATTCATTACAGAAGGCAAAAAAGCTTCTTATGTCTCTTTCGTTATCAGAAAACCAGCATTTTGCTGAATCTTGCATAGCATTATTTACCAGATCTAGTTTCCATCCATAAAGGAAGAAAATAGCGATGCTGAGAAACAGAACAAATATATATATATATATCTTATAACTGAAAACAATCGAGAGCAGATTAAATCTATTATAAAACAAACAAATAATAAACCAGATAAAGGGACTTCTGATATAATTCAACAAAATATTATCATGGAAGAACCATTTAAACGCCATACAAGAAACAAAGGTAAAAAACGTAAGGAAAGATGGGCTTTGTTAAAACAAAAGATTAAAGTAACAGAATATCAAAAATTACAGGCTCAAACTCAGAATAATAGTAATGAAGGTCCCTGTATTTACCTCGAAGGAAGAAAGGAAAGGGGGAAAACCGTAAGGGAAGGCAATATCCAAAATCCCGAAGGTAAAAAAAAAGGTACCAAATCCACTTAGTGACAATCCCTTAAAATTATACAGCATTTGGGAGTTGAAAGTAGACATCAAAACAAATAAAAAAGTATGTAGACACAAACCTCGAAGCAGCGCCCTTTCCGAGTTATGAGCGTGGGAAATTGCGTGGCACGAATGGCCCGTAACACAGGCGGTGTGGAATTCCACACTCGAAATCATAGTGATATTATCGAGAAATATCAAAATCAAAATTCCAGGAACAGTTGCGCAAGGGATTCCCCCAAAGGAAGTGAGGCATTCCCGGTTTTGTTTGCAAATAAAGATTGGTCAAAAAGAGCGGGAAATGAAAGAGTATGTAATATTAATTCGTCTGCGCCATATCGATAGTGCAAGCAGAATCAGAGATATAGAGAATTCTGTGGTTGCATAACCACCAGTAAACTAGTTTCAAGCGTACAAAAATATTTTGTTTTTCATTTCAAATGAAAGGAAGTTGTTTTGCTTTGAGTCATACATGTGAAAAATGAAAAATCGGTACAAAACTTAGTCTTATTATTAATCTGTGTGGTTAGCAAATAATGCTAGTAACATTAAGCCGAAAGCCGTGTTACAAAATGTGATTAGACGCTATTCATGAATACATGTTACATAATAATAGAGAGTTTGTTACCAAACCACCCTGGTTGGCTCTGAAAACAGCTGTCATGAATTCAAACCATGCGGCCAAACTCTTGACTTTCCTCAATTCTACTGGGTAAATACTGACATAGGACCTGAAACACGTATCCTATGGTGTCCTAAGTACGTGCTCATTGACATATGGGAGTTTACTAGCAGGGCTGAGAAACGTATATGGAAATACTTAACTCACAGATATCATTCAATACAGTACAATGTGGTATTTGTGTTTTCGACTTATGCTGTCTGCATTAACAGAAAACTTCATTGAGAAACATTCGAAATGAATTAAGTACTTTGTGTGTCTGCCTGCCACGCGGTTTGTAGGTAGGTCGAGCGTAGGCACGTACCCTGTTCCGGCCGACCATCCTAACTGAGATTTTCATTGGTTTTGGTCAGTCTGCTGGATTGATACTTTATATAAGGCTAGAGTCGCTGCGTTTCCACATCCTTTGCCCTTTTCCATCCCGGCCTGAGCCTTAGATGCGCAATGGCCACAAATAAATTCACAAAAGTAAGCAGTTTCGAAGTGTTGTTGCATGATCCTGATTCGGAGTAGAAAATATCGTACAGTGTGCCTAGGATATGACTTGACGTAATTGCTGTAACATATTTTTAAATCCCTAGTTCAAATTACGAATTAAGAGAGCGACGAGACAGAGGGTGGCTTTGTACTCAAGGTTGTCAAGAGGCACGTATTACTCATCATAAGCCAAGCAAACAACACAATTTGCCATCTTTGTTGTTGGTAGTGGTGTGTGTATTTGTATAACGCGTAAAATAATAGAAGTGAAATGAATAAGACAAATCAACACTTTTGTGCATGGCAGGAAATAAAGTGAATTGGCATGAATAACTTGTCTAACGAACAGTTCGTATAGGTATTACCCTTCGAGTGCTTCACATCCCCAATCCTGGTTCTGACTTGTTGCCAGATTGTGTATCAATTAACACGGGCAGCAAATTCGTACAACAAAGACAAGCTTTCTCACATGGCTTTCCGACTGACGTGTGTAAGGTTCACGATGCCAGTAGCACCTGCGCATGTAATGACGTAAACCCATCAGTACAATCTTCCCCGCACTAAATAGTTAGCTTGCTTTGTTATAGTGGCCAGATGACAATTTCTCTTCATCTGATCGTGCAGTTCAATGCAATGGTCAAGTAAACGCTTGATGAGTATGCAGACATGTTATTAATTTATGGCGAAGCCCATCGTAATGGAAGGCGTGTTCATCTTCTTTACGCTGTGCGCTATCCACATCGTCGATTTCAGTCATATACTATCTTTTCCAGAATAGAACGTCGGATCAGGGACACAGGAACCTTCACC
The DNA here is from genome assembly GCA_022664845.1 of Lepisma saccharinum. Lineage (NCBI taxonomy): Eukaryota > Metazoa > Arthropoda > Insecta > Zygentoma > Lepismatidae > Lepisma > Lepisma saccharinum. Next base: position 25,542 of record JAGDQP010009076.1, read on the forward strand.
GTCAACAGAATTGACTGTGGTGCTCCGAGGCGCGTACGAACTACGCAGTTTAAAGAGTAATGCTTCGACGCGCGGAATAGGATCCTTCGACGAGCACCCGACGCATAGCACATGACGTGGGTGGGAGCAGGACAACTGTTTGAGAGATTCTTTACCAAGAACATCAGCATCCATACCATATTCAGCGAGTTCAAAGTCTTGGTCTAGCCGATTTTGAGCCACGTGTAAACTTCTGTCAGTGGTTTCTTCAGCGCTCTGAAGATGATCTTGCATTTTCCCAAATGATACTCTTCACTGACGAGGCGACCTTCTCTAGGGATGGTGTGTTTAACTGTCATAATAGCCACATGTGGTCAGAAGAAAATACTCATGGTTTTCGCGAGCACGCATTTCAGGAACGATTTAGTGTGAACTTCATTCAAATAATTCATTTGGACAACAATGGATTGACCGTGGTGATCCAATAGCATGGCCGTCACGCTCGCCCGACCTGACGCTCTTGGATTTCTTTCTGTGGGGTCACATGAAGACATTGGTCTATGAGACCCCGGTTGAGTAGGAGCAAAATCTCGTGGCACGCATTGCAGCTGCGTCCGAAGAAATCTTACACATGCCAGCCGTTTTCGATCGCGTCTATGCGAACATGCGTCGTCGGTGTGAGGCATGCATCGCTATTCGTGGAGCTCTTGTAGCACAATTCGCTTCATGCAATGGACTCCCGACATGCGTCTGTTAAATCATCACAGTTCGTACCCTTCGGTTCGAACCTGGCCAGTGGCACGTACTGATCTGGTGACCAGTGTTCCTTTTGTGAGTATTAAGTGTCTTGTATTGCAAGCATACTCCATTTGTGCCTTTGTCTCTCTGACCCCTAATGTCCTGCGCAAGTTCTCGCTGTGGTGGTGGCTTGTGCGGAAGGGACTAGACGTCTGTTCGTTTCCATTTCTCTTTTCCTTCCTTGTTAGGTCATATCTTCTGCCGAATGTACTTTTCTAGGACTCACAAACACACTGTGAAAAGTCTTTTGAGGTCCTAAATTTCTTTCAAGTATCACTCAATGTAGTTTTGTGTTAGTGCATACATTCAAACCGCGTATGTCATTTCCACTGGAGGGGAAAACTATGCGTCAGTGCACGGGACAATCTACGTATCATGTAGAAGACAGGTTTTACGATCAATTAATTAAGGAAATAGAACACACTATTTTGTGGGTTCAGCAACAAAGTGTTACGAAAAAGACTCATTAAGTGTTTGTGAAAATACAAATGGAGAGTGAAAAGTGGCATCAATTGATAACGAATTAATCTAACCTTCACTAATACATTAATGCTTCTGAAATGCTTGAAACTTGTTTACTGGTGGTTATGCAACCACACACAGCAAAACACAAAATTCTCCATATCTGATTCTGTTTACACCATCAATATGGCGCAGACGAATTATAACTTAATATTACGTACTCTTTCATTTCCCGCTCATTTTGACCCATCTTTATTGGCAAACAAAACCGGGAATCCCTCACTTCCTTTGGGGAATCCTTTGCGCAATTGTTCCTGGAGTATTGATTTTGATATATCACTATGACTTCGAGTGTGGAATTCCACACCGCCTGTATCACGGCCATTCGTCTTTGTGCTATGGCGCCTCAAATTGCCGTGCCACACAATTTCCCATTCTCATAACTCGGAAAGAACGCCGCTTTGAAGTGTCCATATACTTTTTTGTTTGTTTTGATGTCTACTTTCAACTCCCAAACTCTGTAATAGGAATTCCCGGACACCCTGTATACAGATGAAGGACCGACTGCGTCAAGATACAGGTGATATAACAAAGGTGATACTGATGCAAATATTCCAAATGTAATGAAGTCATCGGTAAGCAAAGCTATTGATGACAACCAGTTAAAGTTACCAATTCAACGATTAGCTAATATAGATAATCTAGATTGTGATTACTTGATTCCAATTATACCTTCCACATCTGGCATTAATAAGAGACCTAAACTACAGAACCTAGTAACACAACCTGTAAAATCAGTTCCGGCTGAAGTGAAAAGATGAATGAATTAAACGTAAGCATTCCAGATTGGAAATGTATTTGAAAGACTAAAAGGTAACACATCAATTAACTAAGAAAGATGTAGAAACGTACTTAAAAAAGAGTTACAACTTTTGCAATATAAGTGCGACAAATATGAATGGATGTTGGCAGAGAGATACATGATAACAATAGAGAAAACTTTTAACACTAATATAACTACTTTGGATCGTAACCATTAACAGACGGGTATTTCTAAAGAAGAGGTAGACTAATTTTATGAATAATGTTACGTACTCAACAAGTGTACAACGAATTTGTCACAGGAAAATTTAGTGTGATTAAGATAAATGAACCACCTAAAATGACACGAATGGAACTAAAACCGTATACAAATGAAGAAACCTTTGAAATCACACAAAAAATGTTACGTAAAATATTAAAACATGGCATATGAACCATCAAAGAAAATTAATCAAAACAAGTTTTAATTACTTTCTTTCTTTTAAGCAAGGGGGATTATGGGCAGTAACTTATATATCGTTATTTGTTTTTTATTATTTGTTTTATAATCTAATATTTTATATACCATGAAATGCTAATTATGGTTTGTGTGTTGAACTGGAATTATTCATTGCCGTATCTTGCCATCAAAATATAAAGAAAACTCGCTAAGAAAATACTCAACAGATGGCATCATTAAAACCATTGGAAATCTGAAGTGAGAAACTATTAGTTTTTCTTATGAAATTATTTTAATTTATAGTTTATATTAATATTAATTACAGAAGCTTTTTTTATGTTGTACAAAAAATTATGAAGATATTAACAATTTTATTAAGTTGTTTCTCATTGTTTGTTATGCAAGGGTGTATAAGCCAGGGGCAGGACTTGGTTAATGTTCCGAAAAATATTGTAATTTATTTACGATAATAAAAGCTACGGAGCAGGCCTGGAGTCAGCAATTGGCTCCATGACTTGAAATAAATATTTTATTCCCCCTCTTCTTTATGCAAGTTTCATTTAATTGATGTTACCCTCCAATCACCTGATAGATATCCCCATACACAGCAATAGCACGCCCGACGCCTTCGAACGGTGGAGCTGGAGCATGCTGTGTAATCTTCAGATTCGATGCCTTGTTGATGTCCCTCCAATACTACAAAGGTACAAGAACCTAGGTTTTGGAGCATCTCAGGATAATGACCTTCTAGAAGAAGTTCAACTACCCGGAAGTACTTCAAGATATTTTTGCTTGTTCGGTCAAGATTTGGTCCTGGCCAAGATTTGACATTTGGCAAGTCAGTTGTCAATTCTGAAGAAACAAGTTCGTTATCTTGAAAATACATCTGTTGAAATATTGGATTCTCTTTATAGATCACCGGAGCTCATCTATAGAACAAATAAGACTACACCGAACTTATCTACAGTAGAAATCTTTACCTACTTAGTAAATCTCGCCATTAGCACTTCCAATAATTTCAGTTCTTACCTTAAACTTTCCAGACGTTCCTTCCCAAAATTCAATTCTTCCGTTAGCACAACCTAAAGCTATCAAATTGTCTTGACAATCCATACACCATACTGGGGGCACAACTTTCTGCTTCTCCCTGTACATAAATCCGCCTCCACTGGGACTACTAGGAGAGTTCTCTGGGTTTGTCAGACAACCACGAGTGTCTTGTTTTCCTACATCAGGCACACTCCCGCAACTCTGCCATGGAGGGGAGTGACGGTCGCCATTCTCTGGACTCTCCAATTCATTCTCACACTGTGCATCTAGGCCAGGTGGATAGTTTTCAACTCCTCCAATAGAGCCCGCTAAATAATCAATTGCTTCAAATTCTGGAGCATCATCTTCTTCCATGGACTTTTGATGCTGTTCATATAAAGTTCTGAACTGACTGAAATCATATCCTTGACCACTGCACTGACGATGTTCTTTACTTGGGGCTACTTTACACGTTGTAAAGTTTGTATTTATAAATGGTCGTAGGTCTGGCATGCCCCAAATAGGGTCATCGGTTTTCTTGTAGTATGCGAGCGCACGATCATCACTGGAACATGGCATGAGCTGTCTCTGCGACTGTCCAACATTTGGTATGTTCACTCCTGGGCCTGTGTCATGAGACTGTATGCTTCCTTTCCTCTTATAAAACCTGGAATTAAATATATGTAATATCAGGTATATCACTGTTTCCATGTTCCATAACAATAGCACGGTATGTAAAATTCTTGCCTGTTAACCAATAAACACTATGTTAACATTTATTCAACACATATACGGACTTACATTAATTAATATTGATTCAATAAGTAATCTACGTTAGTGTTTACTCAATAAGCGAGAGTTAGTACTTGCTCGAATAACCTAAATATTCATATTTTTGAGATCCAACAAGATATACGAAGCGTGCTTATTATTTTTGCACCACACCAGACGAATCGTACGTCTAACAGAAGAACAATCACATATCAGATATACGCCATCGAGTTCATACGAAATTGTAAAGTAATGTATCATCTTTATTCACTGCAACACTCAGTATGGTTATACGGCCAGAACCATAAAGCCTGAAGGCCATAAATCAATTCCAATTCAGTATGTTTATACGACCACAATTTTACCTTTAATTCTTTCTGCCCAATTCCTTGATTTTAAAGATATTTATCTTCAGTCCCGGGTCAATAGGCCACGCAGTGCCGACTGCGAATATCGGGCGCGTCCATGGGTTGCGGATTGTTGAGCGGCCTCCAGATATGGGGGTCAGCTGCGAAATAAGCAGAGAAATCTGACGAATAAGCAGCCGTGGACAATCGGATAAGGGAGGAGACAACCCCGACGGAAAAACACTGCTGCCTTGCAGTTGGTAGAGGGATCCCGACAAAAGAACTCCTGGTCCTCCAGGTTGAGGGTTGGGCGTGAGGCTAACCACCACACACCGGAAAAAGACAATGGTTACGAAACCCAGCAAGCAGCCTCGGAACGACATAGGACATAACGGAGATCGATCAAAGCAACACGAAAGGAGTGAAGATTTGGTAACCGCGACATGGAATGTCAGGACAATGCTACAAGCAGGAAAGATGATGGAAATAATAGATGAGATGAATAAGTACAGCATACATATACTGGCAATTCAAGAGATCAGGTGGACAGGTTCAGGAAGAATTGACAAAAAAAGACCATCCTATACAGTGGACCTGAACAGAAAACCGGACAAAAAAGGAGAAGGTTTCATAATTAACAGAAAAATAAGGAATAGCCTAATAGAATATGAACCCATAGATGACAGTATATGCAGAATAAGAATAAAAGGTCAATTCAAGAACATGACAGTAGTATCAGCATACGCGCCAACAGACAAGGAGGAAGAAGAAAAAGAAGAATTTTATACAAAATTGGAGAATACATGCGCGAATATCCCCAAATACGATCACGTAATTATAGCAGGTGATTTTAACGCTAAAATAGGGAAGGAAGAATTTCAGAAACAAGTCGCAAGAAGCCACACACTACACGAAAAGAGTAAAGACGGAATTCTATTAGAGCAGTTCGTCGCACGAAATAAAATGCTTATCAAAAGTACACGGTTCCCACATAAATGAATACACTTAGGAACGTGGAAAATACCCGGAACACAGGAAACGAACCAAACAGACCACATACTTTCATCAAGTAGATACGGGTCCTAAGTAATAGATGTTAGAAGCTGTCGAGGACCGAATTGTGATTTTGACCATTACCAGAACGTAAAGATCATAAAGAAAAAAAAATGGGATACAGATAAACTCAAAGACACAAAAACAATACAGAAATATCGAGAAGCCTTAGAAGAAAAACTAGGAGAGGATGTAGAAGAAGAGGACATTAATAAAGAATGGGAAAGGATAGAAATGAAAGGAGCGGCAGAAAACATAATAGGTACACAAAAGAATACACGCAATGAGGAATGGTTCGACCAAGAATGCAGAGGTAATACAAAGAGAAAACGAAGCAAGAAAAAAATGACAGAGAAAGAAACAAGACAAAACTGCGAGAAGTACAAAGAACTACGAAGTCAAGCGAATAAAGTATGCAGAAAGAAAATGAAAAAGAAAGTATAAAAAAGCAGTTAGAGGAAATTGAGGAATTCAATAAACAAAATGAAAGGAAGAAGTTCTATAAACGCCATGAACATGTTAAAAAAGGGGTTCCAAACAAGAACGACAGGGTGTAAAAAAGAAGGAAGGCTGTTACTACAGGATAACGCAATTCTAAAACGTTGAGCACAGCATTTCGAAGAACTGCTAAATAACACAAATCAACACACAAGCATGGAGAAAGAACCAGCTGAAGCAGAAACTGAATAGGATATGGTACAACCAAAAACCATAAAAAAAAAAGTCAAGAGACGTATAGACAAAATAAAAAATAACAAAGCGCTCGGAGAAGATGAAATAATAGGCGATTTTTTTTTTAAATATGGAGGACAAAGCATAGTCGAACATACCCACAACTTAATCACAAAAATATGGAAAGAAGAAAGAATACCACAAAACTGGACAACAGAAATTATATGCCCAACCTTTAAGAAAGGGAACAAAACAGTTTGCGGTAATTACAGAAGTATAACACTGCTTAACGTAGGTTACAAGATATTAACAGCAACCATACAAGAGAAACTGAAAGTATACACGGAAAAGTTAATAGGGGAGTACCAGTGTGGATTTATGGAAAATAGAAGCATTACCGACCAAATCTTCATAGTCAGACATTGAAATATATACACTAACTCCACAGTTGTATATTCTTTGTATATTTCTTGGTTTGCCAGCTAACTCAGATGTCGAACATGGACTCTTTACTATAATGATCTCGGGGTATTACTCTTTAGTTCTTCCGGATGACGTCATATACTTTATTAAGATGTCTACTTGTAGGGAACCCAGGCTTTCGCACATGGGTGAGGCGAAACTTAATATTACTTTATAGATCTTGGCCTAGTCTAGAAATGCTACACTAGCAAAACCAGTAATTGTTTGCCGCAGAAATAAAATATAGGTAATGAGAAAACGTATTTATTTCATTTTAGTGGAGTACTAAAACGATTCAATTCTTTGAGTAAGTTCTCTGTGAGTTTCTTACATGTCTTTACCCTGCAAACAACTTGATCATACACTATTTACAATCTACTTCTTCAATGAAAAGAGTGACAACATACTTTAAGTGATAAGTTGGGTAGCCCAATTATTTACCAGGTTTGTTTCTATTCACATTTTCATTCATTAAATAATGTTTCCTAATTCAGAGTTGTTCATAATTTTGTAATGCATTTTTGTCTGCCATCTGTTTATCAACATTTACATTTAACCATAATTACACTCGCAAACAACAGACTGCTTCGCCTTTGTTGTGCAACTTCCATATGCATTACGAACGCGTATAAACGTGGAATTAAGCCTTCATTCATTAAGTAACACACATTAATTAACAGTATTATTGCTTACATAATTACAGGTAATATTCGAAATAAGTCGTATAATAGTTTGTACAACATTATGTAGCCGATGTGCATAGAATGGCATTACTATAGCAGATGTGCATTACGTGGCTTTAGTGCACAGGGTAATTATTTCGTTTACCTACCAACAAATGTTTTATAACACAATTTCGTATTCATTTCTGTTTGATAGTAGCAGTTTATATATTAATCTAACCAAACCAAACCTAATTTAACCTACACTTCCATTTAGGCTAACTGCGCGTAATAAACTCAATTGAGGCTAACCTAACGTAAGCTAACCTAACAAAGCTAAGCATAGCTTTGGCTTGCTGTATCAACATATGATAGAAAAACTTATAGAACATGATCTCAATTCACATATGTTATTCGTGGACTATAAACAAGCCTTTGATAGTATAGAGAAGAGCTGATAACAGCAATGAACACATTAGGAATACCAAAGAAACTGACACAACTAGAAGCCGACAATGAGAGATTCCAAAGCAAAAGTTAAAATAGGACAACAACTTACAAACAGTTTTCAAGTAACATCCGGAGTCATGCAAGGAGATAGATTATTACTACACTATTCATAATAGCCCTACATTATGCAATAAACAGAATAGATCAGAGAGGAAATATATTCACAAAATCAAGCTAGATTTGTGCATATGCTGGTGACAGTCATAGTTACAAGATCCGAACAAAGACTGAGGCAGATATTCGAGGAAATACAGCAAGAAACAAAGAAAATGGGACTAGTAGTGAATGAAGGGAAAACAAAATATATGATAATCTCAACATCGGAAATAAGAAGGAAACCCAGAAACCTAAAGATAGACCAGGAATCTTTTGAAGGAATAGATAAGGTTAACTATCTCGGAAGCGTCACAGACAATAGAAATAATGTGAGTATGTGTGTGCACGACAGAATACAGGTAGGGAACAGAGCATATCACGCCAACTAAAAACTATTCAAAAGTAAACTAATATCAAAAGCTACTAAATTGCAAATATACAACACAATGATATGGCCGGTGGTTACAGATTCCTCAGAAACATGGACAATTACTGTAGAAATAGAAAATGCATTAAAACGGTTCGAAAGGAGAATATTAAGGAAAATATACGGGTCAGTCAAGGATAGGAATGTGTGGAGAAAGAGGTACAACGATTGAGTTAGAAAACATCATTAAGAAACAAAATATAATAAGATACATCAAAAAACACCGAATTAGATGGTTAGACCACGTAGAGAGAATGAGAGATAGGGTAATGCCAAAGAAATTGAAGGAAGGAAAACTGTACTGTAAACGGAAAGTAGAAGACCAAAGAGACGATAGATAGATGATGTGATGAGTGATCTTCAAAAGATGAAAGTATGAGGATGGAAGTAAATGGATCAAGATAAGAAGAGATGGAGACTTCTTGCACAGGAAGAAAGCTCACCCCGAGCTGTAGCGCCGAGGAGTAAGTAAGTAAGTCTTTATCTTGTCTTCATGCAGTACACTCAGATACATAAAAATTGGCTTTTTTAAAAGTCTGAAACACACAATCTGCTAGCATTGACTTAATATGGCACGGCATGTATAAAATATGGAACCTTAATTTTAAATTCGCGTCGAATATTACTTCAGTATATTGCCATATTGTGCAACTCGTCTCGTGGGACTTAGACCGAGCTGCCGAAGTTCAGTTAGTAGAGTGTTTGCTTAGCAACTGGAAGATGCTCGGAACGAACCCAGCAGCTACAGCAGAGTGTTTGCTTAGCTACTGGAAGATGCTCGGAACGAACCCAGCAACTACCCATCCTGACAGGTTTTATCACAGTCTTCCTGTCCCACCAGGCAATTGCCGAGATGAAACTTATTAATTAAGCGACCACCTTCCAACATCCTCTCTCTAACCCTATCCCGGGCTGAGCTTAAGATGCCAAAAGAGCAAAGATATATTCAAATTCCTTGGACTTAAAAAGCGTGCCTATCGACAATTTCTATGAATCCTAGTGTATATCACACATTTGTTTTCAAGAATATTAAATCGCATTAATATGAACTTCTTTTTCAATAATTATTTGAGATATAAACGCGTTGCCTAAAGAGTAGAATTCCAGTCACTTTGCTTTCCACATTTGAAATTGCCTCATCCTATTCATAGATATTTCAAGCATTGGGGACAACGATATCACGTTTAGGGCATTATATACTTACATCCCAGGAAAATTATTTATAATCGTTACATTAACTATTGAGAAATCACGTTACCGCTGCGACTCTAGTAATAAGTCTCTCTTGGTAACATCTCAGGCATACACAAATATTTATTTTTATAAAATAGGGAAAGAGACCGTTGGCAAGACCGAGACGTCGTTGGGATGACAATATTAGAAGATATCTTCGAAAAGTAGATATCAAAGATAAAAGCTGGCTTGATGTTGCTCAAGATAGAATCCAATAGCGAACGTATGTTACTGCGGCGATGAACTTACATCTACAGTATTTTTCTTTGTGTCGAATAATATATGTACCAAGTTTGATGCGGATACGTCTAACAGGTTGAAAGCAAATTGAAAAACTGAATTTTTAAAGTACACTGACAACTAGGCTATCTGGGGACAGGGACCCCCAATATTTTTCTGTGGTGTCGAATAATCTTTATACCAATTTTGGTGCAGATAAGTCTAACAGACAGAAAGCAATTTGAACAATTGAATTCTTAAAAACTGGGTTAGCAACACTGACAGACTGCACCAATCAAAACGGTTCTGCGGCTCTGAACTAGTCTTTTCACGACCTTCCAAATGACACCTGAACACTTTCTCTACACCTTGTGGTTCCTGAGATTTAATTTTTGCGGACGGACGGACGGACTGAGCGGGATTATATGGTCATACTTGGATCTTTTTAAGACTGTGATTGTTTAAATTTCGTCCTAATCAAGCACAACGCTTTTAGGACGGGTGAGATCCCATCTTCGCTCAGGAGGTAGGATGTAGGTGCACAGATCAACATGAACTGCTCTCAACGCGAAAACTGTTCTTTCCCACCACTCATCTGCCTCTGGTACAGCTATGGACAAAAGTACTGACTTTTCTTATTTCAAAAATAAATATTGGGTGCTTGAATTAATTCTCGCTGTTGCCAAATAGAGAGCAGCAGTTGTGCGAGATCAATCGGGCCATAAGTGACTATTGCTGTGCATGCAAGTACAGGTAGTAGCTTGTGAGAAGCAGTGTGGAATACGCGATAGAACTGCAGAGAACGCAAGGTTTATCCCATTAAAGATGTCAGGTTGCGTACCAATAAATAAAACATTTGCGGGAAGATTCCTGTTCTACTTTCATCTCAGAAAATCTGCTGCTGAAAGTCATCATTTGCTAGTGGAGGCCTGTGGAAAGCATGCTCTATCTGAAACAGCTTGCTGCGATAGGTTTCGACGCTTCAAAGACAACGACTTTGACATGAAGGACAAAGAGCGCCTTGGTCAGCCGAAAATGTTTGAAGGCATTACTGGAAGAGGAATTATGACAAACGCTCAAATAGTTGTCGGAAACACTACACATCGATGAGTCAACTGTTATCAAACGTTCAAAAGCAATGGCAATGATCCAGACGGGCGGAAACTGGGTCCCCGATGAATTGCGGAAGGGAGACACTGCGAAACGTTCAACCATTTGTGAAGTGCTGCTGCAAAGACTAAAACGGAAGTCGTTTTTGCATCGAATAGTGACTAGCGATGAAAAATTGATTCCTACGACAAATCTAAGCGCAGGAAGTAATGGGTGCGTCCCGACGAACCATCAACCTGAAGGCCAAAACCGAATATTCATGGAAAGAAGTTGATGTTGTGCATTCAGTGGGATCAAGCCGGTGTTGTGCATTTTGAATTGTTGCAACCAGGTGAAACGATCAATGTTAACGATATCGACGACAATTACTCTATTAGAAACGTTCACCCATGGACAAACGCCCTCAATACGCCACAAGAAATGACACGTTATTCTGCACCATGACAACGGTAGACCGCATGTCTCCAAACCCCTCAAGGACATCTTGGCGAAATTTTGATGGGATATCTTACTCTACCCGCCATGTTTCCTGGACATTGCTCCGTCAGATTACCATTTGTTTCTTCTGCTACAACATGGCCTTTCTGAGTAGCACTTCTGTTCTTTCGCAGTTATCCAAAAATGGTTTGATCACTGGATCGCCTCGAATGACCCTGCAATTTTCTTACGGCGGAATCAATTTGTTTCCTTTAAGATGGGAACAGGTTGTAGCTTCCAACGGGCACTACTTTCACTAGAATACCATTTACCGTTCTGTGAGTTTATGTGGCAAAAACACCAAGAATTAATTCAAGCACCCAATATATTGAAACATGGTAAACCTTTGTTGACTTACAGATATATGCACAATCACATAACGCACGTTTGAGGAAAATATTGCCATGATATGTGGATAACAAGGGCGATATTTGTAAAACTATAATTTTTCGTCGACAAAAAAATTTTAAGTCAAAAAATCTTCCTGCCTGCATAGTTCCCTCGTTTTATCTCGGAGAGTGATATTTTTGTAACATAATGGGAACTATTAATCCTAACTTTAATTTTCGTTAGTGGATGTCACACACGGGAGGAATATCTTCACGAATTTAGGAAATATTCTTTAAAGACACGTGACAATACTTTCGTCCACAGCTGTACCTGCGTAACAGGACTTCGTCACATGCCTCGGATTGTACTTTTACCCTCATAAACGTACACGTTGGGAGGCCTGAAGACCATGATCCCACCAGCCAACCCTGCATTAATCCAGATTTGGAAATGGTAATAACAGAACACCAATTTGTAGTCTTAACCTAGTTGCAAGAAAAGAAAAAGACAAGCCTGAGGGCTTCTAGGTTACTTTTTTGACTGTATCTAAAAAGTCAGAGGGTCAGTTCTACAATCGACCGCTGAACTTGTAGTCAGCGCTAAGTTGAGACCAAGTCTGATTCATAATCTCACACAAAATGAGTTGACCTCAACTTAGACTCGCTGACTAGAAGTTTAGCGGTCGATTGTAGAACTGACCCAGAGTCATTATACCAACGTGTGACCCGTATCCATAGAGAAGAATTGCATTAAAAGAAAAGAAAAAAATCAATATAATAATGGCAAAATAAAATGATAGCGTAATAATAATGTACTCTCATTCGCCGCAAAATGGCTGATCCATGTAATAGTGGATCTGTCGTTAGTAATAATAATAATAATAATAAATATTTATAAGTTATATGATGATGATGAGTGAGTTAGATACTGTTGATCAGTGATGATGAATGATGATTATAGATGTGTGTGTGAGCAAATGGTTTTATGGATATGAATAGATAGTAATGTCCAAATGATTATGATCTAATAACTAGAATGACATTTATAGAGATATTCCAACCATGTATATCTACTAATTATTTAAAAGGAATTGTTAAAACTGATTAAACTGATATAATCTTTCAG
>JAGDQP010009076.1:43564-60609 GCA_022664845.1 Lepisma saccharinum
AAAGTACGACTATCTTCTCTTTTGTGCAACAATTCAATGTTTATGAGAATTTCAATTACAGAACCCTAGACGACATAGAAAAAATGCAAACAACTTAAGTTGTTGTATCAAGGTATCTAAAAAAAAATCTAAAACGCTATACATAATGCAGTTACCTTTTCCTGTCGATCTTGGCACACAATTCACCAGTAATTCCATCCCACACTCGAATTTGTCCTGCTAAGCAAGAGCTCACAATGATGGTGCCATCACTCACTAAACACTCAACATCTTGAGTATGGCCATCAAGAATTAACGGAACTGCCTCCATTACAACCTAAATGAAAAATTTACCATCGTCAGTCAATGTTGCAACATAAATATTAGCAAAAAGCGAACATTACATAACATTTCGACCCCGCAAAATGTTGCTTACTCATCTTATAACGGTGCATATCTGTGTGTGTTGATGGGCAAAACATGTATGGATATCACTGTACAAGCTAGCTGAAATAATGTATGATTTTATTATAATAAATGATATACCCTCGTATATGTGTTTTAAATACTGTACGTACTTGTATTTATATATAAATATACCTACATGTGTGTTTTATATACTCTGCAAGTTTGAAGTTGATATCTTGAGTAGACCTGGAGTTATTAACATTTATGTGCAACAATATGTAATTTACCCACAAAACCTATGTATTTTATATGCACATTTCATTACAACTCAGTCTCGGACGAAACGGTTTTAAGGACGGTACGTCTGCGTATATAAATGATATTTTGTTGTTAGTAGTTATCTTGATGTATTTCCTTGACAACGCATGTATTTGTTTCCTGGTGTTGTTTATTAATCGAACTATGTTTAAAAGTGTAAACACACCCGTGTATGTAAAACCTTTATATAAGTACATGTCTGAGCTGTAACTCTTTAGTTTCCGTCGTGGACTCATCAGATGAGGCTGTATTTTTGCTGAACGAGGTTATCCTCTAGTAGAAGAACTAGTAAGTCCTAATAAAGAAGCTGGTATCTTCTAGAATGTGTTGTTATTTCACTGCTAAAACACTACTTTTAGGCATAATGAAGTTAGATATATACAGCCTATTCCAGTGTGGACGGATAGAAGCTATTATGACTGATGTCTAGCCATACCATTACAATCTTCACAGTAACATACTTGATTTGTCTGTATTGCCCCCACAATCATATAACAATTAACGTGTGTCACAGTGATCCATTATGAAGTATCTTGTAAAGAGAAACATTTCCAACCTAAAGTGAAAACTAATTCATTACACCTGACTGTACTTACGTGTCAATACCTCAAATCTTCTCGATAATAAGAGCACTACATTACATTCGAACTTTTCATCCGCCTTTCTGGGGAAATCCTCGGGACCAAATAAGTAACAAGATGCAGGAAAGGGAAGGACGAAACAAGCAGTATTTACAAAAGTACAAACTCGAAAATGTTACAAAAAAGGAGGATGAAACGTCGAATATAATACAGTGTTGTTATTACCACTGAGAAAATTGTAAGTATTTACACGTTACGTACAGTAATTTTGGCATTTACCTGGTGAAACCGAGGGAAACTCGGCAAGGCCTCAGTCAGTATGGCAAGCAGAAGAGTTCAAGACTGTGTGCCTCCCAAATGCTTCCAAAGTTCCCGACTGTAACCACTAGCAGTTATATGGCGGCTAGGTGTATTGTATGTTTTACTGCCTTACTATAAACTAAAGTGGCAATGTTTCGTCAAAGGCGTGGTCATACAATAGGAAAGAAAAAGTATAAGAGAGGAGTGGTGATAAGGAAATTGTCCCTATCAGATTAATACAGGGTGAGGCAGAAGTCCAGCACCACCCTTTTATTTTTGAAACTGCTTGAGGAAAGATGACGAAACTTTGGATGTGGGTGATTGGGGTGGGGGCGCACGAGATGATGCCATTGAGCATCATGGCGGCCATCTTGAAATCCGCCAGTTTGAATTCAGGTCCAATATATCAAATGGGAAGGGAGGCATGTGACATATCATTTTAGGCTACAATTTTACCAGAAATACGAATCTGTAGTTATTTTTCACCTAACTTTATTCAGTAATGAAATTTTGTGAAGTAAACATTGCATATTGCATCATGTAATGGGTTTTAGTTTGTCTTTTCAGGTGATGTAACATGGCCCTTACCCACCATGAAAGGATTGGAATTGTTCTCATCCGTGGGGAACGAAGTGCCAGAGCCATCGCTGATGACTTCAATGCCCGGCATCCAGAGGGACAACATTGCACACATATCACAGTGAACGCCCGAGGACTGCAACGGATGAGGAAACAGCAACGGCAGTTGTAGCATCCTTGATGAAAAGCCCGAAACGCAGTACCGGACGTTTAGCTGCAGTTTCAGATGTAAGTCAGAGATCGATACTCCGTGTGTTGCACACAAACAAGAGGCATCCATACATACTACAACTGCAGAAATACTTAACGGAGGATGACGCAGATAGGAGATTGCAATTTGCAGAATGGGCTGTGATGAAGTATGACGAGGATTCTACGTTTCCTCTTAGTACGCTGTTTAGTGATGAGAGACTGTTCCATGTGAACGGTGAGGTCAATAAACAGAATCACCGTTCTTGGTCAGACACAAACCCAGCATGGACACATGCCTCGAGGGTACTTGGTGGGGAAAGGTGATGGTATGGTGTAGGATATGGAACACTCGTCTCATTGGACCGTTTTTCATCCATGGGAACCTAAATGGGGACAGATATCTTGATATGCTGCAGGAACATGTGTGGAACAACTGCTGAACCCAGACGGTCACTTCCCTGCCTTTTCTCCAACAAGATGGTGCGCCTCCTCACTATCCATTATGTGTCAGAGAGTGGTTGGATGCACAGTTCCCAGGTCACTGGATTGGTCATCGAGGCACCCCGTTCGGCCGACTTGTCACTCTTAGACTTTTATTTGTGCGACCATCTCAAAGCACTTGTTTATCAAGAAACACCTCGAACAACGAATCAGACACGCTTGTGACTCTGTGACGCCGGAAGTGTTATTATGTGTCCATCAGGACTGGAAAAAAACGTCTTGCATTGTGTGTAGCACACAACTGGGAACACATAGAGCATATCTTGTAGGATCCCACATGCAATGTTTACTTCACAAAATTTCATTACTGAAAGAAGTAAGGTGAAAAATAACTGCAGATTCGTATTCTGGTGAAATTGTAGCCTAAAACGATGTCACATGCCTCCCTTCCCATTTGAAATATAAGACCTGAACTCAAAATGGCGGATTTCAAGATGGTCGCCATGTTGCTCAATGGCACCATTTGGTGCGCGCCCCCACCCCAATCACCCACATCCGAAGTTTCGTCATCTTTCCTCAAGCCATTTCCAAAATAAAAGGGTGGTGCTGAACTTTTGCCCCACCCTGTAGTATCATTTATTAGGGACCTATTGCTTTAAATCATAATTACAGTTTTAAAGGAACTTAAACAGTATTATTCTGACATGCTGTGATTCAAACTAGCAACTAATTCCTTAGAGCAAGAGCCTCGCGTCTTTTATTAAATATAAACAAGACTAACATTTATATGCACACTAACCTGAGAAGATCCGTCTTGGGCCTGACCTTCAACTTCTCCGGTCCAACTAGCTCTCCACTCAGGGTAGTTTTTAGTACACACACATCGATAAAAGACTACCATCATATACGCTAAAAACACAACACTGATGACACAAAGGACAGCTATTAAAAAGAATTCCATAGGAGACGACGGAACAAAAGGCACCTCTGAACCCCAGTGTTTGTTTCGAGTGGATGGAGTAGTAGAGCCTTTGATTTCACCATCTGAAACGAGATAAAAATGTAAGATTACTGAAAACTATACATATTATACATTTACCGACAGGTGCTGCATTTAACACGCCTTAAGGTTAATGTAAAGCAACGATCTTCAACTAAAGATGGCAGCACTACCTCCGTATATGTCTAATTTATTATTATCGTTGCACGAATTTTTTTCAATGGTGCTCCTACAAATTCAAGCCTAGAGAGATCTAACTTTCAGTTCATAACCAATTCAAGAGTTCAAACAATGCCGATTTTTTATTTTCGTTTTTCTTCATTGTTGGAATCGCTTGATTGTTGTGAATATCAAACCCTATAACAATGAAGCTCTTAGAACAACGAACAAAAATGAAAATTAAAAATTGGCACTGATGGAACTCTTGAATTGTTTATGAACTTTATTCCCTGAAAGTATGAACACTCTATGCTTGAATTTGTAGAAGCAGCATGCTTGCTTGCAACGATAAAAATACATTAGACATATACGGAGATAGTGCTGTCATCTTTTGTTGGAGATCGTTGTTTTACATCAACCTTAAACAAAACGGAGATGTGTCGAGATTCGCCCTTGTGCTCAAAATACCGTCAAACCGTCATGCTATGATATCTAATGTCAATGAAACAGTGTAAATTTTGGGATATTGTTTCAGTTCTGACATAAGAAAACCTCGTGTATCTTTGATGCGAATGATATCATAAGGAAAAGTACATTAGCTAATCTAAAACCATATATAGTTATATGACTGTAATTTGATTGACTAATCTAAAGGCTAATCTAATAACTATCAACCAATGTTACAACAACTTAAAGAAACAAAAAAAGTAATACATCTACAAATTACTAAAAACAAACGAACACTTAAAAAACAAAATTCCCCATACTGTATTAGTCTTAGACTCAAGCCACGAATACACCTCTAAGATAATCACTTTTCTTCGAACTATTACCTGTTGCATTTAGGGAAGCAATTTAATTCGAGACTCTTTTTTTACTTACTTACTATAACTAATCACGAGGTAAATATACACAAACGTTAGTCAGATTTCTCTGAATAAAATATTTCTCTTACATTCTCTGATCCCTGTTAACTTCTGGAGCTTTCAGAATGTTCATACTCTTTCATTCAAGCGTACCTATGAGAAAACTTTCATCCAGCATACACGCACACACACTGCTAGCAACTATTTTCGATTATTGGCTTACCTGAAAAATCCAACGGATCAAGAGCTGCAGCTAGTGCATGCCACTGAAACTGTGCTATCGTTCCTTTTTCATTAGGATTCCTGAGATTTATGGCAACTTCTGGTTTCACAGCTACAGAGAGAGAAATAGGTGGCAATACGCTGATATAGCTTCCAGCAATAGATATATTGTACATGCTGAAAATTGCAGGCCAATGGTAGTACGAAATCCGTCTCCATGGCTCGTAGTCCCCGTGCTTCAGTTTGGCAACGTCTTCAAAACCTTGTTTAGTGTCCTCTGTGTGCACTGATGGTTGAACAGTTGTATCACTATCACTGATTATTGAAGTTAAGGCCTTTAGATCTAACCTTCCGCTAGAAACACTTTCCGTCAAATTTAATGACTTAATGTACGAATTCAACTCAATGTTATCAAACGTCGTCTCATTCACAATATCACTATTGTCTTCACTAACATATGACAATCGTTGCACGATTCCTGAATTGTAAATAATTATCACTATCCACACAACCATAGAGACCATAAAAGCTCTTTGAAATATTCTAGTTCTAGCCCAGAAATGAACTAGTCTTAACCTTTTCGGTAGTTTCACTAACACTGGGGAGTTACACAAAGGGGCAACAATGTTCGCTGGGTAATTCTGCGTCATACCATTTAGTCCCGGTTGCGACTTTGATCGGACGATTCTTGTTCCTGGTCCAGATACGGGAGATCGGAACAAAACATTGTTCTTTGGGCTTCCATTACCAATTCCTGGTTGTCTGGGGGAATCGGACATTTCCATTCTTCTAATATCGATCGCTAATACTGTAGTGAAGAACATCATCTGAAGAAAAAAGTCTGAAAGAAGTCCTACAACGGCAAATATACAAAATTCCTGAATAACAGGTACAAAGGTGAAGAACCCGACAGTTAGAATCGTTACTTCTGTTAGCAAGTTCTTTGTTATACTCCACCCTTCCCGACTAAGTCCTTGAGCAATTCTTATTTTCACATCTAAATGTGTTGGAGTAGACACAACAGACTTAGTAATCACAAGTACATTTTCTAAGCCCACAATAACCACTAAGTAAGGAAAAATTTCCTTCCCGTTCATGGACAGAGTTAGACCAAAGAAGAAACACAGCCCCACGGACATACACAAGGACGCAACAACAGTAACAACTGCACTAAATGCCATTCCAAATTTTGATTTAACGAGTTCGATTTTTCTCACAGAAAAATATATGTACAAAAATAGTATACAATAAGTAATCATTAATGGGAGAAATTCCCGCCAGTTCCAATGAGCTGGGAAATAAATATGAAATATTTCTTTGGAATCCAAAGTTTCATTTTGGTTATGAAGAGGGTATATGGACACTAGTTTCTTTCTCAGTCCCTCGATGAACCTGAAATGAAACAAAATTGGGAAATTAATAACTTATGTAACGTGTATGACCTAAAAACACACAAAATCAGAGAACAGATTATATAAAAAACTAAACAAGTGAGCATCCCACATGTTGTCACTAGCAGAAAGTTAAAACTGGCGTTTTCATGAGAACTCTAAAAACACTAATACCAAATTTGTCAAAGGCTCCTGATTGATTATAGCACGCTGATATTCAGTTGTCATTTCTACAGTTTCATTTCTTGACTGTGACAAAACGTTTTACAGAAATCATAGTGAAAAAGATCACTTTCTTTTAATCTTCAACTACATGAAACAATGCAATAATTATTTGTCGAAGTATTTTTCTATTCTCATACTATATATACCCATCGTTCGCATCTACGTTTCGATTGCAAATAATGTAACATTAAGGGAAAAGATAAAATAAATTTTATGGGCGGTCACAGAAACATTAAGGAAAAAAAGGACAGCATGAAAATTCACCTATAAAATACGAGAGATCAGTATGCCCTGCTGCTGACCATGTTCCATACCCATTAGACACATATGGACCGCGGTGTCTGTTGTAGAGCGCTTACCTCTGGGAAGTGGGGAATCGGTTCGATCACAGCTCATGCCATGTGGGCGTTGTGGTGGACAAACCACAGTGTGCGTGGATTTTCTCGGGGTTCTCCCGTTTCCTCCCACTTTCTTCATTCCACCAATTCATCTGATCATGCTCCATTCGAAATGAGCTAGAGTTGCCTAAAGGCCTTAAAATAAAATTCGAATTCAATTAGACATATATTTCGCGTGTAACATTGTCAATATCTATCATGACTACATAATGAGTGTTACTAACACGTATATTTTCTTTTAGTATAGTTTCTGAAGATAATGGAGTGTCATCTGCCTGGAGAATATGGAGACATATTAAATGAAGAACTTATCGCCCACAAGATTTAAAAGGAGATGATGTAAATACTTCGAGGCTCTCGCACCTTAAACTTCATATTAAAATTAAACGAGTGCCGGGAACTGAAATGTGGCAAAGTAGTGCGAAAACAAACATGCTGGGGATCCTAAAAACAGTGACCACGTCAGAAACGCTAACTAATGTGCATTATTTGGCAATCAATAGCAGACATGTAACTATCCTATATTTAGAGGATACCTGTGGCATTTCATGTGACAATGTGCAATACATATTAATAAGAGAACATGACATGAAAAAACTGTAGACTTGTTGTGGGCACCAAATGTTGATACCAGATCAAAAATGTTACAGTTCTGGAATGAAACATGAGTTTACTATTTTGATCCGGGGATTTAATTTCAAAGGAAACAATATAATTCTCCACCGCCCAACGCATCGAGAGGCAAAGTTATACCTTCTGTATTCTGGGATGCACAGAGTATACTGTGTAACACCTCAGCTCTCCTGAGCTGATACAATTGTGTATATGCTGGATTTTTTTTTATATATATATAATCTACAGGTTTAAGAAAGTTAGGGTAATAGAACTGGCCAATTCGAATTGTGATTATGTGTATATCTATGTATAACTGCTGTATCATGACCTTGTATTTTGTGAAACCATTATTTTATTTGTAATTTCGTGTATTTGTATGTCTGTATCCATTTCTATGTTAATTTTTTTACTTTTTCTCTTTTTATATATAGCCATATTCTAGGGGATCAAAAACGTTTGTACCAGAGTGTATTCAATCTTTCCCTCCTCGTATAAAACGCTCTCAGCCAATGAGGACGCTGGACAGTGAAGCCTTTTGGTTCAATTTTCACAAGTCTCTGTCCAGCGCGGGAAGGCCTGCACTATATAAACAATTGTTTGCAGATCTCGTGGCTCATTGTCCTTACAGCAACCATAGCAGCAGCCGACGACTGACCGATGAGAAAGGAGTATTGGTGAGAAAAGACCTTCACAGAGGCACTCGTCTATATTTACCCAGATATATGAGAGCAACTATGAGTACACTCTGTTTTTCTTCTTTCAAATCTATCAAATTAAGACTACTTACTAATATGTTTTTCTCTTGACAGCATTCGTCAAATTCACGCTCTCTACGTTTTGTTCTGTGCTTTACTCAGTTCGAGATGTGGCGCCAAGCGGTCTCGAACACACAGTGATAATGTACGGAATTTGCAAAGCCCAGACTCAATTCTGAAGAGTAATACGGTTGGGTCCGTCGCTGGTATCTTGGTTATGAATAATTATCTTGAGATGTTTTTAACATTCAGTCACCAAAGTCTGATTTTCTTCATTCTGAGAATAATAGCCAATTATTAACGTAAACAACGGTAATTAAAGAAAGTAAACTCAAGGCTTGAAGAATTAACTGTTGAAGATTAATATTCATAGATGAGAGAGCACTATATATTACTTTCATCTGAGATTCTGTTCCATACTGTGGTGTGAGTGAGAGAGAATCCGGGAATGTGTGTAAGGTAAGCAACTCTAATCGTTTCTATGACAAGCGCTGCTTAAGGAGACGACGACCTTGTAAACTTAGGAAACCTGACCTTAACAAAAGTAACGCTTAATGGAGGCGATTCGAAAAACGAACTCACCAAATTCTAATCTTCATTAAATTTTAAAGAGGCAAACTGATAAAATACAAGATAAATATTATCTTGGCACGGCATTGCGCATGCTAATCACTTGATTAATCAATTTTTGCAAGTTTCAATAACTTTGTCTTTAAGAGAAATTTAGCGTTAATGACTATTGCCTCATTAGTTGTGCTGTTACTTCTCAAGACTAATCATATCAGAGTTCCTGCCTGCAAGTCACGAGTAAGAAGGGCAAACCCCTAAATGAAATAAATTAATATACTTTCTATTTCAATTAGAGAAGACGGGGGAACAATTTAGAGATTTATTCAATGAGCCGTTAACGAATATAAATACTTAGTGGATAATAAAAGGGAGATCTCTGGTCAAACTATTTTCTGTTGTTTTCTTTGACAAATTGAACTGTTCCCTGTGGTTCCAAGAGCTACCATGCTCTGATATGCCTTCGTGGAAAGCTTTGTACATTTTTACTGGTCGTTAGGATATTTTATATCTCCTGTTTCCATCACTTACAATTTCCTTAACTAATCTTAGGGTGGCGCTCGGGCAATTATCTGCGATTATTCATGACATTTATTAGACGTGACAAAGTTTTCAATAAGCGGAGTGACAACTGCTTGTAGACTATCTGGAATATAGTGCACTGCTACAGGAACTTGTTAATGAAATATGCTGACAAAGCTTATTCACCATACTTATTTCAGAAACCACAATAAACGTAACAATTTCAATGTTCTATTAACACCTTGAAAACACTACTCAACGCTAACTGAGTTCATAATGGAGCACCAAAAGCCAAGAGAGCCTTACTTCATTTTCCGCCGATCACATTCCAGAGATTGTTCACTTCCCGAAATTGAACGAATTCCATTCAACCAATCACAATCCGTAAACAGTTTACTAACTTGCTCAAACCTTAAAGCAAGCCATGCCTCCTACCGCCCTAGCCAACTAGAACGCTATCTCAAGACAGGAGAAAGTATTCTAGAAAAGGTGGGTAATTACGACATTTCCGGGATGGGTTGGTGGGGCAGTGTATTAAGATTTGCATAAGAACTACAGTGAGGAATGCGAAGGATTTTTTTTTTTTTTTTAAGATTCCTTTGTGTTATTTATTTTTATTTATTCTAGATCTATTATTTATTTAAAAGTATTTTATTGCGCTTCGATTCAAGTTTCCTTTTTATGTAGTATTTGTGTTACAGGCTTGAGATCGTGTCCTAGTTGACTCGGGTGCGTGAACTGTGTTAAGGTTTGAGCAAGTAAACTGTTTACAAACTGTGATTGGCTGAAATTTGTTTAGTTTCGGAAAGTAAACAATTTCTGCAACGTGACTGGCGAAAGATGAAGAAAGGATATCTTCTTGGCCTATGATGCTTAAGTATGAACTCTCCTGGCGTTGATTGGTGTTTTGTCTGAAGAAGGTATTGACAAGAGGCTTACTGTGTGATTTTTGAAATAAAGTGTAGTGTATATGCCTTGTCAGCGTATTTTAATTAAGTTATGGATACAAGGCCTCAACAAAGTCATATACACATAGGAACTGATGTTAGACTTTACTTGCTAGATATCACTGAAATCAAAAGATGTGGGTATCATGCGGTACTTTCTTTTACCAGGACAATGTTTCCAGCCACACTTCTCATTGGAATTTACCTACTTTGATGCAACATCTTTAGTGTTCAACTAAATATCACATATGGAAATTCCCTATTAATTTCAACAGTGTTTCTCTTTCAGCCACACTTCTGAAGTTACGATAACTATCAGGCAAACTTCGAACTTGTCAACCATCCACGTTAATTTGAAAGACCTTAACCTCAGTGAGAAGTTTCCACATCTGAGGAAGCACCTCCGTGGAATCACCAGTAATTCAGAGGTGATGACTGCCGTCCAAAGACAAAAGACCGTATCTGCACATTCGACCAAAACAGAGTTGTTTAATAAAAGGTAGACTTTATTACGTCAATTTCGGTCAAATATTGTACCACGTACGGCCCTTTGTAGAACATATGAATTTCATATCGGTCAAATCTGCATATACGGCATTTTACCTTTGGACGGCAGATGACTACTATGGTTGCAGGAGCAATCAATAGGGCAACTGAAGATTTTGAGCGTCGACTAGAAAAGTGAACTACTGTTGCACATTAATCAATAAAACTACTTTATTTTCATCTCATTATCAACTCCCTTTTATGCTAGGTTCGGAGCACGATGATCCACCCTCGTGCAGTACAAAATACGATGTCAATGAAACTTAAGTATGCCCACCGAAACTGAAAGAAAAATGTCACCCAAGTGTATTTTTTAATGTTATATAGTCCAGTATAAACAAAGAAAAAGGAAACATTTTGTTATAATAGGTTTTTGTTTGGGGCTCTGGTGAAACGATTCACAGAAAATTTACAACTTTTATTTCCCCCAATGTGTTTCCCCTTTTTACAAATACTAAAACATGTATTCTGCTTACTCTACATCATACTGCTGCAGGACAATGGTTATAGCATAATGAAGGATCCTCTGCCTTGTCCTCACTGGGTATCTCTTGATGCCAGTATCTTTCATAGACATTCCGAAGAGAATTTCTGCCACGCTGATTTTTCCTTTTTGAATATTCTATAAAATAAAGTAATATTAGTATCTGAAAAGTTACATAGCAACACTTATAAAAAGCCAAGATTATAAACATACGACAAAGATTGATACAACAGAGTGACATGCAAGTTTGAAGAGTAAAGATGGGTGGAGCAAATTATCACTTAAGATTTTCAATTCTCAGGAGCACAGAATGAGAACTGAAAGTTTAATTCTCAAAATTTCATATTGCTATGTAATAGCTCTCACTTGTTCATTTAATTAAAGCTTCAATCCTGAATATTAATGGTATTGTATAAAATGGTGGTCAAAAATCCCTAGTGAATTCCTCAAGGTAAAAAAGTACCTTCGAATTAATTTTGAAAAAATCGGAGCAAAAGACAGTCAAATGTAGAGCAGCATCGTTACAAATTATGTAATATCTCAACAAATAAAACCCACGACGCGTCAGGTTATCAAATCACAATAAAAGTTATATCCAAACAATGTGTATGAGCAACTTAAGGGGATTTATATGCTTGTCTATTTCGCAATGTCAATTCCTTGATAATTGTTTTCACATGACAAATCCTCTCAACGCTGTGCTTTCTCGACCATGAACTTTGCACAAATATTACCTTTGGGTACAGCCTCGATTGCGATTTTATCAGGTGACATGTCTTACATTATTTGAGGCGTATGCGCGAACAGAAGTCTATATGCTATCTTCTAACATAGGGAACATAACTTCTGTTCGCGCATATGCCTCATTTGTCGAGATATTGCGTCACCTGTGACGATACCTCGACATATTTGGGCGACTCTGTCTTCGAAACTATGCATGTTGCAAACAAAACATCAGGACATTCCAGTATATAAACAGATAAATAATGATTAACAGGCCGAGCGAGCTGACTCAACAACTGCTAGCAGATTCCGTTGCAATCAGACTAGATTGTCCGCATCAAGTAAAGGTGATATGGTACCTTGAAATGGAACTAGGGATCCTCTTCTTCTCAGTTCCCTCTTGAATTTTGAATATATTTTAAGGCCTTTAGGCAACTTTGGCTCAGACCGACGGATGATGATGGAATAAATTGGTGGAATGAAGAAAGTGGGAGGAAACGGGAGTATCCCGAGAAAATCCACCGCGCCGAGTTTATTCATCACAAACCTCACACAGCAATGACATGAGCCCACTTGCCTTTCGTAACAAGTGTTTTGTTTGTTAAAGAAATATTTATTTTCCTCACTTTAACTGAAATATTAAATAACACACAAAAAACGATTTGCTTTCCAACAATGAAACCACAAAATCTTTGAAAATCCTAAACCACAAAGCAGTCTTCCAATACGAAAACAAAATTTATTTGAAAACTGGAAACGGTAAAAAGATTTAAAAACTGAAAATGACACTTCAGATTTTCATTTATTATTATTATTATTATTATTATTATTATTATTATTATTATTACTACTAAAAATTCAATCTTCTAAACTTGTGAAATGTGTACTACTTTACGTCATGAATTATTCACATCACATTTGAAAGGTGCATTTTGTCCAACCCGACTGTAAGTTCACGTTTAATTCACCTTGGGCAGAAGATTCTTGCGATTTCAAGTATCTCCATAGTTATAATTGTGAACTGCAGTTCAGTTCAGTTCCAAAGTAAAGAACAAGCTCTATTAATAACAAACTCAGAATGACTCAGAAACAATAAAATTTAAAATGCCAGTGTGTTCCACAAACTTTTAGAATTAAATAGAACTAACATTACAGTGAACAACTGTAACAATCTAAATTATCATAGGCAACCTGACTTCCATTAAGCATTTTTATCCACTTTAAATTAAAAGGAATTGATATTACTTTAAACTTAAATTTATCTCAAACACGGAAATCAAACTTCTAAAATATTTTTCAAAAACACATTGTCATTTATCGGTTTTACATTATAACTAAGTACTTCCTGAGCCATGGATACTATTTTGCGTTTCAGTACGGTACGTGCTAGTTTTATAAACCTTTCAAACACATTAATTCTAACTACAATGATGGACACTACAACTTTTATTCACCTAATGTAGAAAGCTATCCAAATATAATATTGTAGCTGTCACTTACCTGGTAGCCAATAATTGTACTCAATAAGTTTGTGTCCTCCTGAAACGTTTCTTTGTTCTGCTGCCATAGGTTAGCAGGTGAAAGGATAAGGCAGTTAAATTCTGGCAGTACTAGTTTCTTAGATGGCTTTATCATGGAAGATTCCACATGCAAGCACATATGACTCATTGTTTTCGAACTATAAGGTGAAACCAATGAAACAAAATATTAACTTTGCTAGCACTATAACAAATATTTATTTAAAATAAGAAATGAACACCATTCGTTTCTACCTTTCGAATCACATTTCTTCTACGATAAGAAGTTTCTACCATCCATTTTGCGTTTGCTATTGAATTACAAATAATCTACGAACGTGACGAAAAGTTATCTCACATTTGGTAGAAATTTACTTTCACTACTCTTCTCGTACTGTTGAAAATATAACTCCCGTCCGATTTACTTAATTCATACAACCTGTAGTCACCTGCTTAAAACATTCACAATTCTAGCGAGCCTAAGTATAAAACATAAGAAATAAGTATAAAACATAATTTTAGTAACAACTACAGTTTAAAAGTTCTTTTCTTGTTAAGATTATGTGTAGAGTAGATTAAATGTTGTGTATTATGATAAACATTTGCTCTCATAACTAAGAGTAATACATACACACGTTGTTCTCTGTTAAATGCAGGGCCGGATATACGAGTTTAGGCGCCCTAGGCCCATGACTTCCAGCGCCCAATCCCCTATCTTCATCTCTCCCCTTCCCGTTCGTTTTTCCCTTCCCACCTTCACATAATGACAAATTACTCTCTTCTATCCTCTCCCATTTAATAACAACAGTAATACACAGATAATTATTCAACAATTCTAATGTGGTTATTTACAAAATACGTTATAATAATAATAATAAAATAATGACACTAAATACATAACCCTACAACGAACAATTTTAATTAAATTACTGTAAGCTTCCAGTAATAGTTCCGATTTACAAAAAAAAAGGCAATAAATCGGACTGTAATAATTACCGCGGAATCTCGTTACTTCCAACCTGTTACAAGGTATTAAGTAATATTCTCTTAACACGCCTAAGTGTATACGTAGATAAAATAACTGAAGATAACCAATGTGGATTTAGAAGAAATAGATCCACGCTGGACCAGATTTTCGCCTTGAGACACATTTTGGAGAAGAAATGGGAATACAATGGGACGGTTCATCAGCTATTCACTGATTTTAAGAAATCATATGATTCTATCAAAAGGGAAAAGTTACACAGTATCCTCATACGATTTGGAATTCCGAAAAAATTGGTTCAACTAGTGAAGATACGATTCCATAAGCAGAGTAGGGATAGGTAATATGTCAGATAGTTTCAAGATAGATGGAGATGCCTTGTCACCACTACTGTTTAACTTTGCGTTAAAATATGCGATATTAAAAATTAAAGGGGCTATCACTGAATGAATGGTTTGAATCAACTGTTTGTATACGCGGATGATGTAGATTTAATAGGGGACGATATAGATGCACTACAAAGCAACACCGATGATTTAGTAGAAGCGTGCGATGAGATAGGTCTACAGGTAAACATAGATAAAACAAAATACTTGATAACAAGCCGAAACACAGGGAATGAAGGAAATTAAAACATAGAGAAAGTAAACAAATTTAAATACTTGGGAGCATACAAGCAAAAATGAGGTAACGGAAGAAATAAGTCGCTTAGTATCGGGAAATGCATGTTTCTATTCAGTCCAAAAACTTCTAACATCGCGATTAATAGCAAGGAAATTGAAAATGAAAATATACAGAACTGTTATTTTGCCGGTAATACTTTACGGTTGCGAAAATTGGAGTACGACCTTAGCAGATGAACATAAATTACATGTATCTGAAAATAAGGTTTTGAGAAAGATATACAGGCCGAAACGGGACGAGATGACTGGAGAGTGGAGGAGACTGCATAATGAAGAACACCACGGACTGTACGATTCACCAGATGATGTAAAAATAATGAAATCGCGACGACTAAGGCCATGTAGCTCGGATGGGGAAAAAACAAAGATTATATTCTATCCTGGTTGGAAGGCCGGATGGAAGGAGGACATTGGGAAGACCGAGACGTCGTTGGGAGGACAATATTAGAAGAGATCTTCGAGAAGTAGGCGTTCGTGATGAAAACTGGCTTGATATTGCCAGGATAGAATACAATGGCAAACGTTTGTTACTGCGGCGATGAACTTGCGAGTTCTATAAGCCATAGAGTGAGTTAGTTTAGTTGTGGGAGACGTGATAATCAGAGCTAAAAGGGGTCACCGGATAGATCGGGTCAAACTTTGGACCAGATGACCTAGTCCGTGGTTGAGACCCGGTCTGAACCGGTGATCCGAAGGGCAAAGAAAAGTTTTTAATTACTTCCTTCCGTTTCAACAATGTTTCTATCCGGGCTGGCCGGGATCCGAAGTGTTACACTTAGAACACAAAAAATACGACGCCGAAAATGGCCAATACAATATAGTTCCCAGACCGGGTCAATCGGATCAAGTCAGCAAAAGTGATCCGGTTTCAGCTCTGCTGTTCATTGCACTGAAGAAGGTAATACAAACTATGTTTACTTACACAACAATACGTCGCTTCTAAAATTTAACAACTTCAAAATTGCAAAACCTCTACGAATGGTCAAAACGACACCACAAAATCATTCGCTACGTTGAATATGTGAGCAGCCCTTTGAATGTTAAATACAATCTCCGGAACATTTATCTCTAAGATATACAGTCAAGTTAAGGAGAAAAATAAAGCTTGTTTCTACTGTCATTGAGTTTTCAGAAGAAAAAAAAATCAGAATTTCATATTTATGGTGACAGCACTGACTCCAGACCATATAGGCAGCCCAAACTTCCGGAATCGTAATCTACGCTTCAATACCTTTCAAACGGTGTAACACACGTCAAAATCGGTGAAGGGGTTTAAAAATTACGACATTTTTAGCCCAATCACAGAATTTTCACAAATGATAGGAAAGAGCCTCTGTCATTCTGTCTGTCTTTTTGCTTTAGCAAAAAATGGTTGGTGCAGGCCTCATAGAGGTAAATTGATGCTTATTTTTTGATAGGAGTTACCGTTTTCGAGATACGGAGCCTACCATGGTCCAAAATCGACCTTTTGTATGAAGACTATGCATTTTTTTTTAATATGCAGTCTTACAAAATCCTTAATACCCAGTGATATCAGTACAACAACCCCTTTGGGGTAAAGGGAAGAGTGACACAAGAATTCTACTCACAAAAGAAGTGATATCCATTTTGCGAGTGACTTTCTTTGTGTCACTATGGGTTA
>JAGDQP010009077.1:0-11137 GCA_022664845.1 Lepisma saccharinum
GCTCTTCACTCTCAGATCGACGTCCCGGCGCGAAATGAGATGAAGCTAGTTTCCCGAATTATTGTTGTTGTTGTTGTTGTTCCCTGAACGCTGTTTACAGTGTCTCGAAAAGTGATTGGCACCTTTACATTTATAACAGATAATGGGTTCGGAATTCGACGAATTTCCTTGATTGTTGTTCCGACCAGAATTATTTGACTTATTGTTTTTACCACGATTGTTGTAGGAAGATTTACTAGCCGACTCAAACTGGAGAACCAGTTGTGTAAGCTTAGAGCACAGGGAGTCTACTGTGTCACCAGAAGATGGAGGGGAAGCAGGCTGGGCTGGTACCTTCTGTGTCTGTTGTATCATAGTTTGAAGCCGCTCAATATCCTGCTGTAGTTTATCCAGACTAGTACTGGATGATTGTACTGGATTTTGGGGAACAGGATGCGCTTGGGGAGGGACAAAAATTGGGTTTGTTGGAGGTGGTTGGGAATAGGAAGATGGACCTGCCGCATACAAATTATCGGACATGTTTTGTAGTGCTGGCTGGGGCTGGTGTTGTTGTAGGTGTGTTGGCAAAGAATTGCTGAGTGTGGCAATATGTGCCGGAGGATAGAGGATGGGAGAAAAGGCAGGGTCAAAGTACGTCGATGGTGACTGACTCACTGCGGGATTTGATAAAAGCTGCAATTGGCTAAGTTCTTCCCGTCGTCTTTCAGAAATCGTGTAATAATTCTTATCAATGGCCTGAATTTCTTTAATTAGGTCATCTACGGTGCCAATGTTCTTAGATGCAACACGGGATAGAATGTCACTACGTAAGCCTAATATGATTTGCTTAGTAATACTATCCTCGCTAGCTTGAGGCTGATATGTCCTGATTAAGCGTGATTTGCTCATAATGTAAGCGTAGGTAGGTTCACCTATTGCTTGTTTTCTAGCACGAATAACATCATCAGCACGATAAGGGCAAGCAATACCTCGAAAAACTTCAACAAACTGTTTCTTGATATCTTCATAGGATTTTCCTGCGAAACCTGCTGAATGGGATAATGTGTAGAAATAATCTAATGCTCTTTCAGATAGAAATGA
The DNA here is from genome assembly GCA_022664845.1 of Lepisma saccharinum. Taxonomy (NCBI): domain Eukaryota; kingdom Metazoa; phylum Arthropoda; class Insecta; order Zygentoma; family Lepismatidae; genus Lepisma; species Lepisma saccharinum. The sequence continues at coordinate 1,081 of JAGDQP010009077.1, forward strand.
AGGAAGGGAGGATTTGGCTTTAGCGTCAGTCCAACCGAACTGAGTTTTCATGTTGTCAAATGTTAGAAAAAAATTGTCCACTGCGCCAGGATCTAATCCCGAAAATGCAGGTGGGGAACGCAACTGAATCAGTTGTTCAGCTAATGATGGGCCTTCTGGCGCCGGTGGAGGAGGTGGCGGAGGATGTGACATTTTGTTGGGTGTAGAACTAGATACTTGCTTAGCGAAAGGAAATAATTCTGGTACTTGTTCTTTTAATTTCTCGTCCCGAGCGACTCTAGAACGTGTAAGAATTGGGGATCTATTAGACAGGACCTTGCCGTCCGGCGAATACATACATACTAAACCACTAAAAATTAAAACATATATCACCAAAGCCGCAAGAAAAGACTGAAATAGCTTACGCTGGGTGGGAGGGTGGGACAATAAAAAACGTTGCCTAGTGCCAATAATCATAGCGTTTTCGCCATGCTAAAAGGAAAAAGGGATTTAAAATGATGGCGCCTCCATCCATGTAGCCTCCTTCTACCGGGAATCGAGGAGGTTGAGTATCATCCTGACATTCGCCTGGTGCGTCTAAAATTCTTACCCTAAAGATACGAATACAGGATGTACTCCGGGGGTTAATTGGTAGCTACAGAAAGGCAAATAAGACTGAAAGGAGTGACACTAGGCATAAATAAATGATAAATAACGCAATTACAAAAATAGGGGATTTATTGCCCTTTCACAATTTATGGGCTTAATCATAGCTGACGGACAGAATGGATCCCACCAACGACCATGAATAGCTAAACCAAGACATTCTAATCAGAACTCCACTTACCCTGAATCCTGGCCAGACGAGAATGGGTCGACGCTCCAACGGCGGACTTCCAAATCAGGTAGGGACGTCTTCCTGAGCTAACTGGCCTGTTAGCTCAACAGTGAAGCCCAGACATTGAACCACCAGGTCAACGAATGGCTTAAATGGTAGATCAGGGCCCGCAGACCGGGCGATTCAGATGGATAGATTGACGGGCAGAATGACCTGCCTAGAAGAGAAGGGTCGTCTATGATTGACTCAGAGTAGACCTGCTAGTAGTCGTCTGTCAACGCTCTCTCAGTTCTCTCTTCCCCCTCTTCTTCTCTTGCCTCCGTATTTATGTCTACCCAAGAATTGTTGGAATTTCTTCCTGGTTGGAGCGATGAACTATGGTGTGATAATTCAAATTGTTCCCGTCTGGGGATTTCAGTGGTGTTCTTCAAAGTGTGTTACCCCTCTGTCCACAATATATATATATATATATATATATATATATATATATTCAACTTCTTTACATCCTCAGAAGTTCAAAATGTAAGAAAGAAGGTCCGGAAGGCTGTTGTTACATCCTCTCTTTCAACTTTTCTCATAAATATTTCAATTCGAAGCTGTTTCGACTTTCCATATTGATTCGATAAATGTAATCTGCTGTTTACATTTCTTTACATTCTTAAACTAATCATATTGTGTTATAGGCAGAGTTCACCTAACGTCCTTCGAAAAGTTAGCAGAGTTTACAAAAATCAGTAGAACAAAGATTGATAAATCGCCAAAGCAGCTCAAGCGATGTGGTGATATTGACACTTTAGCTTTGCAGTAAAAATGCATTTGCAAGTCCAGTACTGCACTTTTTCTGTCGTTAGATTAGATGATCTTTTATTGTTAACTACATTTTTTGTATATAATATATGCTGAATTTAGACATTTGCAATACATCATCTACAAAATACTTCATAACATAAAAAAATAAGGAAAAGAGTATATAATTCAAGATATTTTCGGATAGAAAATAGTATTGAGTATCCGAACCTCTAAAAAAGTACAATACTCTTAAAAATAGTATAACTGTTCACCCTAGTTTAATGTATCCCTTAATTCATGCTATATTCCTTGTGTAACATACACTGTCAAAAATGCCTTAGTTACTAATTTGTTATTTGTGTAACACACAGTGCAGCACTTTAATTTACTGTCCCTTTATTCGTGGTACCGATTCTTTTGTAACATACACTGTCAAAAATGTCTGTCACTAATTTTCTATTTGTGTGACAAATCGTTTTAAAGACGACATTTTACTCAGGTTCATCCCGGACGTGAATTTTAATGGATCACCTAAAACGAAAAGCAAATGTTTAAAATGTGCCATATACTCTGAAGTTTGCAGTGAGCTCGATATATTTAAGAATCACCTGTTAAATAAAATTCAAATTCTTTCCATCTATTAGATAACATATATTAACATATTTATATACAGCAGTATAAGAAGGAGGGATTGAGCGAACCGTTTGTTAAATATTTATATTAATTCCTGTCTCTTTGTTAACGTACTTCATGAAAATATGAAATAAACTCACTTTTATAATTTAACCATGTCCTAAACTACATTCTGCCCAAGTGATTCTACCACAGATAGTTTATCTGTGATTCTACATTGCTTTTGTTCCTTTCTTTGCTGATGTCACTCCAGTACTCTTGTTATATTAGGCGATGAAGCGAACACACAGTGAGAGCACGGGGAACAGGACGCAATTTTCGGCGTGGCGAGTAGACAACTTTCAAATTAGATTATTGCGCATGCGCTGATTGAGGACGTCAAGCGTGCGGTAGCTCTGTGTAGAGTTTCGTCCGTGGCACTAGGCTGAGCGACGCCTGCGTTTTGCATCACTACGTCGGCCGGCACCGGGTGTTTTGGTGTGCAGTGCCATTGAATTTAGTGCCGATTTGTGTCTCTTACTCATAGGCGAACATGTGACCAATCAACGGTACATCATCAATTTGTTGGACTCAGTTGTGGTCCCTTTAGTGCAGACCCTGCCCGGAACCAAATACCAGAAGGACAACGCACAGACTCATGTGGCACGTAATGTCCCAGCCTTCCTGGTTGGTCACAGTACCGGCGGAAGGCCTGGGCGAGACGCCAAATTCCTAGTCCGTCGCTGACTGTGTACGGGTTTGAGTCTAGGTAGCACACCAGCCCGATGCCAACTGTATGTGTTAGGTTTCAGAAGGAAGCATACCAGCCCAAGATAACTGTGTATGCAGGAAGTTGTTCCGACTCCATTGCAAGTCGTGAACAGTTTAGGGAGAGAGGAGACGACCACCCAGGTGAGTGAGTGATACTTAATTAGGGCTGTATCGATGTTTTATAGCTGTCCTCTTGAGGTGTGGTCCTCCAGGCTTCTCCTACTTCGATATCAGCTCCATCTTCTGTTACTTGAAGAATTGCCGTCTCCTGGTGCTATGTAACTTACTATTTATTTACATTGCGTCACATGACTGTTTACTACGTGTAGTACTCGCTTTACTACAATGTTTGTGTTTTGAAATATAAATCCCGTGTCGTAACACGCAGATAATTACAATATAGTGCGTTTAAATGTACCTTTTGTTTGCACATTAGACACGATTATTTGTTCCTTGGATGAAAGATTTCAACAACTGAAGCAACACAGCGAAATATTTGGGTTTTTGTATGACTCATCCAATAACAGACAAAGAGTATTTATTGAAGTGTTGCAAGGACCTACAACTATTCTTAACAGATAAAGATCACTGTGATATTGATGGTCTTCAGTTATATGAAGTGCTCTTACTTTTACCTGCATTTCTCAATTCTCAAAGTGGGAGTAAACCGTTGCAAGTACTCACATATTTGCAAGAACTCGCTTATTGGGCTGTTTCCAAATGCGACTATTGCCCTAAGAATGTTGTTAACTATACCTGTAAGCATGGCTTCGGCAGAAAGAAGCTTCTCCAAACTAAAACTTACAAAGAACTACCTACAATCAACAATGATGCAGGAGCGTCTTGTAGGTCTTTCCATGATGTCAATTGAGTGTGATGTTCTGGGTGAGCTTGATACGGATACATTAATTCAGAACTTTGTAGAGAAAAAGGCACGAAAAGTTAATTTTATCTAACACTGTAAATAATAAGACACAGGACAATTTGCATTAAAACTGTATAAAGACATATATTACTTGCTGTATTAGTTGTACGTTTTTCTGTTCAGATATTATAGTTTTTGTTCCTTTTCGGAGTTAACAAGATTGATTTGCCATGTAAAGATTTGTAAACAAATGTTCTGGCACATGTTTGGTCTTATAAATCCATGTTACACAATATTATAATATAGATCATTGTTTGTTGAACCATTCTGTAAGTTTCTAATAAAATGATGCAGAATAATCTGTATGTTCATATGCATATAATTATGTGTTTCGTATATTGTTAACCAGAACTTTTGCTTAACATTTAACTTACAAAAGTCATCATTTAACTTTTTATTCAGTTTCCCAATTGATTCTTTGGCTTTAAATTTATAAAGTTGAAGTTCGCCTTCAAAAGTAGATTTCTGCAAGGTAGCATACCAAATGGAAACTCAGTAATACTAATTGGGTTATAGGGGGCGCCATATGGATTATTTGCCCGGGTGATATTTTCCTCTTCCGCCGGCCCTGGCTGGTCACAATGATCCCCTGCTTCTTTGGCCGTACCTGATCTCTCGGCGATTGAACACGTCTGATCCATGATTGCGCAACGCCTTTCACGCCAGCGATCTTTCCCAGCTACAGTTGATGAGCTGTCGAAGGCCCATACGCTCAGGAGGACATCCAGGGGCTCATCCTATCTATTTCGGCAGTTCTATTCCGTTGTCTCCACGTTGTCACGCAGCGCACAAAGCGGTTACCTGACGGTATCATGGCGAGCAGTGTTTGTTTGTTTTTCACTCCTCTCTTGGCATACCAGCAAGAAATTGGAACTCGAAATGTAAAAATAGTGAAACTTAGGTGTAATTTAGGCCGTTTTTCTCCAACAACTCAATTTTAAAAACAAAAGTAAATCTTCGTAAATGTTACCTCATTGATCCTAATTTGAACAGTGCAGACAGAAATGCTGATATTTGTGGGGTTTGTTTCCAAAAGGTGTAGAGTTCCTAAAATTAAAGTGACTTTCTTCTTCTTCTTCTTTTTTTGTGACTGACTCATTTCCTCAGCATTATGTGAGGAAAGTATTCTTTTTCATTACCTCAACAATTTGTTGAGATGGATTTAGTACCTTTGGAAACAAACTCCACATTCGTGTATAAGATTTTTAGTGATTCTTTGCAGAGTGTGTGACATACCAGGCGTCGTTGTGCAACCACGTACAGTCGCGTGATGAATTTAGGACTATAGGTTTTTTCACACACGCATTTTATATCTGTTAAAATGAGGTTCGAAAAATATTACCTGTGTTTGTAGTGCAAGTAACACTTTTATGATCTCACTTTCATGTGTATGTGCGAGAGTGTGTGTGTGTTTGTCTGTATTTGTGTGTACTAAAACCCATAGTTCTAAATTCATCACAAGACTGTGCGTGGTTGCATACCTAGCACAGTGTATCACACTAACTATGTAATAACAATGACACCATGATTTTTTCAACACGATCTGAGTTCTATCCTATTATATGTTTTAGTCTTCGCGTCTGAAGGATGGCATCCCTCGGCCATTTCCACAGGCATGATGGGAAGGTGCCTTAGTTGAGGTATCATACTGACATTCGCCTGGTGAAACTAGTAAAACCTTTGGAAAAATTTCATTCAGAATCACTAGAAGCTTGTCTCGAACGCGCATGCTTCCCTATATCTGATCAGAAGTTCACCTTGTTAACCTGAATCAGAATCAGGAGGTATGGATTACATGGAGTTCCGTTTCTATAGAAGTATAAGTACACACTCACAAGTATATCTCATCACAATGAATTTGTTTTCTTCATAATTTTCGAAGATTGAATTGTGATTTTTTTAAATGTGTGAATTCACTATGATCAGAAAAGGAAAAGATGCCAGAGCCCTCTATTATGAACCTATGCACTATTTCTTTTCTGGCTTGTAGATATTTTCAAAACTTCCCAACAGATGTCGCCCAGTGTCATTTCACTATTTCTTTTCTCTTTGAAATTGGAAAATGTATCTGTTTCAATCAATGATTCACAAACTTGTTTCTTTGCTGTTATGAGGTATTATAATTAATATTTTTAATAGGAATTTTTCTTTTTAAAGCTCTGGCTAATTTAGTAAGTTTTTCAGATGAATTTTACGGACAAAGTTAAGTAAGGCACGCTTGACATCGGAGTATTTATACTACCACAAATCGTAGCATTTTTCTTTTTTCACTTCTTGCCTACCACAAAAAACTATTGCCACAACCTGCACCAAAATTTGCCAAGAAGTGCACCAAGTATCAACTAAATTTGTCAAGATATTGCTGGCTTCCTACTAGCAACCGGAAGACAGCATCGTTAAGATTGGTCAAGTTATAATACCGCGTATAGTCAAAAACATCTATGCTTGGAATAAGTTGATATTTAGTATTAATACGTAGTACCATCGGGCAGTACTTGTTCACAACTGTTGATGCAGATAGTACAAAAATTGTTTCTGGTTAGCAAAATAGTTATTCATTTGAACCAGTTACAGAGCTTGCCAGAGCATTCAAGAAAACAAAATTAACGCTGAGATAGGTTTTGTTCTCTCTCTGGATAAGGCCGAAGGAGAAACAGAACGTGGATATAAGGCCTTCAAAACGGGAACAATCAACTCAATATAGGTGCATATTTAAGGGAAATTCGTGCGTCGGCCCTACCATCTGAAATTCCTATTATTATGTAAAGTTAAGATAACTTTAGGCGTAATTATAGGGTATATAAGAGGGGTGTCTAACAATTATTGTCCCTGACAATTTTTTACTTTAGTATATCGTTATGCAAGGTTTTAGTAGGAAGTGTTACAAATTTCAGACTTCTGTCGCTTACAGTGATAACGTTATTTGTATTTTTCAAGTAACAAGTGTGTCCTGGTTGTGAAAATGGAGACAACAAGCGCCCATGCCTATTTAATTTGCGAAACAAATTAAAGTCGCTGGGAGCAAGATCTGGACACTAGGGAGGACAATGAAGAGTTCAAAACCTGCAGCTTCAATAGATGCCCTTCTGTGATACTGAAGACTTCCGTGGGTGATCCATTATCCTGCTGCATTTCCTGGCTGACATTCCTCTTAGCTGTGCGTTTAGTGTTAGGTGATAGTGTGTTTTTGTTCGAGATACTTAATGTCGCCATAAGTAACAACACATGCTTGGGCTTTAAATTTACGGGGAGGGAGAGATCCCCAGTGTAGCAACTGTACGTTTTGCTGCTTACACTCTGGATCGTAATGATATCTAAAAGTTAAATCCACGGTTACATATTTACCAACAAACTGCTCATTGTTTCGCTTAAACAGGGCTAAATTGGTCCCTGATGCACGAACACATTCTCACTTTTGATCAAAAGTTACCAATTTTGGACTCAGTCGCTACCTAAAAATATAAATAACATTATCGCTATCACTGTCAGAAACCAGAAATTTTTAACAACTTACTAGTAAAGCCTTATTCAACAGATACAGACTTTTTAATGTTCAGACTTCGGACACCTTTTTCGGACTTCTAAAGAATTCCGAACCCGCGGATAATTGTGTCGAACTGTCCGAAATCGGACTCTGGTGTTCCGAGATCGGACTCACTGTCCGGACTCGGATTGTCTGACATTAGACTCAAGCAGTCCGAAGTCGGCTTCGGACTGTCTGTTCTGATTTGGACTGTCCGATGTCCGGGAATTTACTGTTCGAGTTCTATACATTGTCCTGACAGTCAGAGTTGAAGTGCGAACATACTGTCCGATATCCGACAGTCCGAGTCCGACGAACAACTCTAATATAGTCATGAGGAAGTACTGAAGAAAGTAGCCGAGAAAAAATAACAACAATAGGAAAAAGAAATTAGTTAGGTAGGGCATTAGTTATGCAGAATATAGGCCTAATTTATGATTGAATGGAAAAAAAGGAAGATTGGTGTGAGATTTCTTGACAATATTAAAGAAGAAAATTCGTGTATTCGTGTACCAAAGTTAAAAAAAGAATAAAACTGGAATGCAAATGGCGAAACTCTCCTTGAAAGACCAGCCCGATTACTAATCATGATGGTTATAAAACAAAAGTTTGTGTAAAAACCTTCCGATTCCAGAGGTGTTTCGTAACAACACAGACATCCGCTGCACATAACTAAAGAAAATAGAAAAAAAAGGAGGACTCAAGAAACTTGTCCTACTTTATCCTCTGTGGACAACCAAAAACACTTGTGCCGCCAGGAACAAAGATCCACATGAAAAATGAACAGAGTTTGACAGTTTAGCGCTCCCGTATAATGCGCGTCTGAGTCTGGTCGCTCTGCAGAAGTTTTGTCCAACTTCCTCTTCTTCTTCTTCTTCATTTTCGGCTTCAGTAGACGAGAGAGGAGGAGAATTCATATTTCATCTGTTGCTGTTTCCTTCCTGTTTTAGAAAGAAGGACGTCATCCTAGATGTCTGACCACAAGAGTCAAGCCCTTAACTTCCGCTTCAAGAGACTTGGCGTCGCTATCAACGGGATCTTTCCATGTTTTATAAAATGTGTTAAATTTCTTTTACATTTAAAGCAGTTGTTAATTTACATGAAACAGCATATTCTTGAATTATCATGTTTAATTGGAGAATATAATGGTGTTGTTAATATTTCCTTTTTGTTTTATTTTTTTTTAAGCAAAATCAATAAACTATTTTGATTCGTCCCAGGAACGTACTTGGAGGGGGAGTTCGGGTGGTCCAGACTCCCCTCGTACTTCAGAGTTTTATACAAAATTAGTATAATTTTATATAGGCGTAAATGTATATATATTGACTCCATTTCATGCACAGACACATGTTGGACCCCCGCCCCCGCAAGTCCATGGATCCCCTCCTAAAACCATCTTCTGGATACGTGCCTGCACTTCATCCTAGATTTATTTCATTTTGTTCTCTGTGATCAGAACTGAAACAAATCATTGGGTCAAGTTTTGGAACGGGTCACGGGTCTATGCTTGGGACCTTGGCGCCTGGTCTGACCCAGTGACCTGATCTTGACCCGGTAGCCCGGAGAGCAAAGTAGACCTTCAAAGTTTAAAGACCTTCAGAGCTCTTTCCTTATTATAAAGTTTTGTGTTTGAACTGAGTTTCTTTTCAGGGTACCAGGGAAAGAGGATTTTGCCCCAGAACATGAAAAATACGAAAGTTCGTTACAATGGTAATAACATATGAAAATAATCCTATATCATCGGAAAGAGCAAAAATAATCCCCGAAATAACTCCCCATCCACCCTCGGAAACACCATTCTGATAGAACTTGTGAGTTTCACAACTTCTATATTTGATTGATATTATCCACAGGAACAAGACCAGTTTAAATCGGGTCAAGAAAGGGTCACCGGGTCAAATGGGTCATGATTTTTTGAGTATCGAGTTACCGGATCACAGTCAATCTGGCCATTTGGGTGAAGAACAAGTCACCTACGTCCGGGTCACTAAAAGTGGCCATGTTTCAGTTCTTCCAGAACACACCCTAATGCCTGAACGAAAGTAGGTAGAGAGGAACATACCTCAGAATTGAGTTAAGCAATTTCGATGCACCCAAATCTGATCATATAAATGATTTGTACACGCGATAAAATATAACGAGATTAGGCTTTTTATTTCATGCAAATCCGTAAATTAGACTCGGAGAAATTGATTTTTCAAAAGAACATTCATTTTCATATTTGATGCCAGTAGATGACCTCGGCAACTATTTTGAGTGCCTGTAACTCCTCACAGATTTGTTTTTGTTTCGGGAAAACAAAAAATACGGGTCTCTTTATTTTGCATATACTTTTTGGAGAAAAAATACTAAACATACATCCGCGAAAATGATATAGACCAGCCTGGATGAATTGAAATGGAAGTAGCCATAGTTAACTTTCGGAGGAAATTAGTAGTGCCGCCTACTGCATCGAATTACTTTCAAGAAATATATGTGTAGAGAATTAATAAATGAAAACATATTCCTATTATTTTACGTAATATATAAACGACAAAGTTTTTTTTAAATATAATTTACGACTAACCTCAACATGTTCACTAAGTAACATTTAGGGCCAGCGGCTGTTCACTAAGTAACA
>JAGDQP010009077.1:11147-23256 GCA_022664845.1 Lepisma saccharinum
ACATTTAGGGCCAGCGGCTGTTCACTAAGTAACATTTAGGGCCAGCGGCTCTTCACTAAGTAACATTTAGGGCCAGCGGCTGTTCACTAAGTAACATTTAGGGCCAGCTTCACTTATCACCGAGACTACAAGCTACTATTGAGCCCTGGCTGAAGAGATCAAATTGTTCGAAACAGTTGTTGCCCTACCATTCTGCTGCAACAATCTGAGGTTCCAGTTTGCTATTAAAGAAATGTTGAATTCTTTAAGGAATTAGTATTACTGCAAACTATGATTTTATATAGAGTAGCCCGAGTCTATATTGATCATAAGAAAACAAACAGGTCAATACCGTAAGGCGTCATAAGTTGCAAGATTTTACCCCAATGGTACTTCAGTCGATAGAGTGAAGACTGAAACAGAATCTCACAAATCATAATCGCATTCACTTGTTTTTGTCTCCCTTTGATCGAAAGAGATCTGGGCTACCCCTACTTATATTTTTAACTACAAAACAAAACCTTCCTTATAACGCGACCTTGTAAAATCTGAACTTTTTAGTTCAATAGGAACACGCTTAATGCAGAAATATTCGTGGACCTGCTGAACGACACACAGGACATGGAGATTGGACAACAAGAAAACAGTGAAGGGGGAAGGGAAATAGAAAGGTTTGCCCACCCCATCAGAAAGCCAGAAGGGGTTTCTCTAGACAAAATTAAATGTTGAGAGATGAGAAAAAGAAGACTTCAGAATACTGCGGAAGATGTTATGCAAATGACTCCTTCTTCAGCACTACAGCTCAGAGTTCCATAAAGCAATACAAGATAGCAAACCTTCATAAGACTTCAGGAACCTGACTTGAATTAGGTTGAGTTCACCAAAGTAACAGCTAAATTCGGAGATAACATCATAGCTATTCTGCAGAGAACGGAATTAAGTATCAACAAGGAGGTTACTAATCACTGTAAACAGTTAGTAATGAAATTGGAAGAAAAGTGTGAATACAATTTGGAAGAATGCAAGGCCCACTTTGGTTCGGAGCCCACAAAGGAATAGTCCAACGCGTAAATTGAACTTTGCGCTGAACTTACGGAAGAGAAATCTACAAACAATCAATAAGATTCTAAAAACGTGACACCTATTCTCAAAAGGCAGAGAACATCCGAGAGGGATAAACATACACCGCCATCTAGAAGCCACCCATTGCGAAAAAATCACACAGGAATTAAAACTTGTCTTTGATAAACACAAAACCTTATAATAAATTAAGCCTTTTCTCCAACCAACAACCCCACAAGTTGTATAGAGAAAAAAAAAAAGAGGCAGACGCACAACAAAGAAAATCAAAACGAATGAATCTCTCGTATAGCCTGACAATCAAGAGTTAACCTACACATGAGATAGAAATCTTACAAGCAAACATACTGATATCGCGGAAAAAAACTTGTTTTTTTTTTTTCTTCCGTTATATTTTTATGTGCGCATGAAAATTTTGACAACTCGAGCGCAATTACTTTGGGAGATATTGATGATATAATAGTCAGACTCTTGTTTCTGGAGAGTGATAAAAAAAAGTGTGGAAATACCCTTATATTTGTAAATTGCTGAAAGAAGTGGAAAGCAAATACACAGTAATGGATACTGAGCGGAAGGCGCTACCTATTGGAGGGTTTGTTTACCATGGTCGCCATCTTGAAGTCCGCCATATTGAATCTCGATTTATTTTCTTAAATGGGAAGGGGATCGTGTAACATGTCATTCTGGGCTAGAATTTCACGTTTCTGAAGTCAGTTTTGCCGTAAATGTAATATTGTGAGAGAAAAGCTTATGTGACACTAGTCTGAGGTAATGACGCAGTAGTCTGAAAACACCCATTTCGTTTAGAAATAACAAAGAAAAGCAGATCCAAACGCATACAAATTGTTCCTGGCTACAGTGCTTTATCGATATGGATACATTTGGGTTTCATTTACTATCTTATTTCAAAACGAAATGTTGTTTTCAGGCTAATGCATCATAAGCCCAGATGAGTGTCATATACCCTTTTCTCTCAAAATAATACATTTATGACAAAACTGACATCAGAAACGTATTTCTCGTGAAATTCTAGCCCAGAATGACATGTTACACGACCCACTTCCCATTTAAGAAAATAAATCGAGAATCAATATGGCGGACTTCAAGGTGGCGACCATGATAAACAAACCTTCCAACAGGTAACGCCTTCCACCCAGTATCCATTACTGTGTATTTACTTTCCATTTCTTTCAGAAATTAAAAAATATAAGGCGTTTTCTACACTTTTCTAGCACTCTCCAGAAACGAGAATCTGACTATGATATCATGGATGTCTCCCAAAGCAATTGCAGTCAAGTTGCCAAAATTTGCATGCGCACATACTTTGATATTCTAAGCATGACGGAAGAAAAAAAATCGTAAGTTCCTTTCTGCCCCATCAGTATGTTTGTTTGTTTGAGAACGAACTTTTCTTTCAGCCTCACAATTAAACCTAATACTTTGATCCTCATAAAATCGTGAAAAGTTTCAGGCAAAACAGAATAAGTATTACCAGGCACTACGTGAGGAAAAAACAAATTTACAGCTAAATACAAAATGATTCTCCAAAAATCAAAAGGAAGTGATTTGGAACCAGATATATCATCCATTGTAAGATGTTATTGCTCCTCAAAATCAGAACAAAACGAAACCTGACCACAAAACAAAGACGTTGAATAACCGAATTTAAATCAAGATAAGACAACATTATCAAACCCACGAACAAGGAGCTATCCATCCTGGAAAAATAAGGCTGTGAAGGAAAAGCATTGCTACAAGCGAAAAATTAAAACATTCAAAAACTACGGAAAATAATTGACAAAAAGAAAGTAAATTCTGAGACCAATGAGGGAAACAAATGGATCTGAAACAAGTTTTTACAGAGAAAAGAGGAAACCAAGAATCTCGTACAGAAATTCTCTAATGGAGTCCTACATGGCGAAAGATGTACAGAATATGTCTATCAGCACATAAACAGATAATGGTCTATTGTTCAATATACTTGATAAGAAGGTGTACACATAATGCACACGAAGTGGATACAACCCGCCCCACATACGAACAGAGATAAAAAAAATGTCGTAGATAGTGAGCAAGCACGATAAACTGACAACCAAACAGAGAACTCGTTTACACATACGAAATACGGTATATACATCGGAGTTAGATACACTACATTCGTCAGTGAGACAACAGATGTAGGGGTGACATTCTCAAATTGGAGAATCTGTTAGCACGTATGAATGGAAGGTGCGGGCTCCATGCCTCACCTAACACTGAAATATATAGGAATCGACATCGTGACTGCTGAGTCTGAGTTGGCGGAGTCGTGTTGGATAATTACATCAAACTTTCTCTCCTCTCTCTCTCTCTCTCTCTCTTCACGATAATCGTTTGTTTACTCGGAAATGGATAGGGTTTACTCTTTCTTAGGGTGGTGTGCCTTAAAATTTAGGGCGGTGTTTGGGGGGGTATAGGAAAATCCCTGATTGATAACATCACCAAATAACCTACCTCCTATCACCAAAAAAGGCTACCACTTACACCGCATTACCTTTCCCCTGATTATTGCTTTGATTGCTTTTTCCAATTACGGAGTATTTATTGCATCTTAGTGAAGTAGTACAAAATATTGTTTAGAAGGATTGTTTCAATATGTAACTATAGTTTAGCAAGTAAATGTTATTTTTTCTATAAAAAGTTCATTTAACATAAACATATCATCAAATTACCTTACCTTACCCTACTTTTTCTCTTTTAATTTTTTTTCACAAGATTTAGTTAGGAATTTCAATGAATAAGGCAACAAAAAGGCCCTAAACAAAAGAACCATTTTAGAATTTTTGTAGGCATACATTGTCCAGATTGTCTCAAGAGCAATTAAGATGGATACCGCTGTAAAGTATTTTTGTACATGCATAGACATTCGTCAACAACACGTGTAAACAATTACAGTAACTTATATTCATATCAGTCGTTCCTTGAGCTGCATCAACATGAACGGAGACGTGTCTTGTCAAGCATAAAAGCAAATTCATGCAAACATACATTCTACACGCAACAAATAGTTTCCGGTTGTCGTTGTGCAAATACACATCGCAATTTCTACTGTGTATCTAAGGAATGTTCACATAACGTGAGATGCCAAAATATTAGAGACACCTAAAAAAAACGTGTACCCCTCCTCCCCTTGTCCGAATTATAATGGTTACTTAACTTTCCGTATGAAGTCTACAAGGAGTGGGGGCCATTGTCTGGGTTTTTCCATTCTGGTACCCAATGATACCCAATAACATAGTTGTGTTTGTTTGGTGCGACTATAAAAGGCACTGAGCGAAATCTGCAAAAGAGTTTCATGTGAAATTCTTTTTTTTAAATCCCAGACAAAATTCCTGGGAAAATTCCCCAAAATTGAAGTAGTTAGGGATTTTATATTCAGTAACTGAAACATTGCCTAGGAATACAGATACAGGGGTAAAACAGGTACATTTCTCTTTCTTAAATCTTTACTTGTTAATAAACTATGGTTTGTGGAGGCCATTAGACTTAATTCTTATTGAAAACAATTTGCATTTAAAAGCTTCTTTTTTCCTAAAAACCTTAAAATAAATTCAATTCAAATTGAAAGTTCCTTTTCAAATTTCCTGAATCTCGAAACTACCTAAAATGTAGAAAAATACATAAATTAGAAAAAATTATCCAAATTTTGTGAAGGAATTTAAGTGTCGCCAAATTCCCCATTTTTATTTTCCTTCTCACCGAAAAAAAATCCACTATCAGTCATTAAATTCGTAAGTGTTAAATGCGGTTTAAATCTGGTGAATATGATAACTAACCAAGCACCTGGAAATCAGTATTGTATTCCTAAATAGTTTTTGTGTCAGGCAATGTACATGTACAGTCATGGAGATAAGTACTGCATGAGTCTAGCAATTGAAGGGTGTGAGGCAAGAACATGGTAACCCACAATGTTAAACTTGTAAGAAATTCGATTTTTACTGCTGCACAAGTCATTTTCATTGGCTGAAAGCTGATTTTTCACGTAAAGCTATACATAAAGGCTTAAAATAATTGTACCAAATCAAAATAACGAATTTCTATTTTTCATGCTGCTGTGTGGGTTACCATGTTTTATTTTTTATACTATAATATTCGCTACCTAAGTCACTCAAGAATAAATCTTTTCACTGAACTCCTGTAAGAAATGTTTAATTTACAAATTATTTTCCTTTTTAGTGGCAAGCTGGTATACTGCTCCTCGTTTCCCGCCATCTTAATTGTTGGTTACCATCTTATGAATCCCAAAATGTTACAATTTACCATAAGTAAATATTGCTGCCATCTCTGGAGCACAATTTGAAGTCGAACAACATTAAACGACGCGGTATGATTCCTTTCCATCGGGTGCTGAATAACTCAAAAAATAAACATTTGTGGGTTACCATGTTTTTGCCTCACACCCTTCAATTAGTCTATGGTCTACTATTTAGTTTATATTTAAGTTGCATTTATGGACTAGATAGGCACACTTTATGCTAAACCTGTCACACTGTTCGTCAGACATGTTACGGCTTAATCATAACCACCTGTCTGGCCGAGAAATATGATTTAAATAAAAAGGTTAATGTTAGTTTTTATTCAACTCCTGCAGTACATACTTCCGTGACTGTACAAACAATTCTCACCGAGAAACATGACCAGTATAAAGTGACTGAAAATTGTCTGCAACGAGATCTGCGTACGAAGTATCAGACTCCAGTTCTAATAGTGGTTCTTCAAGCTCAAACAGAACGTACAAAATACACACACACACACTATTAGAGTTCTTGTACGCTATAGGTTATTTTTTCCCCTGATAGAAACTTAATGGGTAGTCGAACATTGATGTAAATTGTACTCCTTACACTGTACGGTTCATGTTTGCATCAACAACTGGCAATATCCTGATCAGTCAACTGGACCAATGGACCATCAGGTATTCTGAAGCCTGTTGTTGAGTCAGTGAAGTGCACAGTCAAGTAAAATGGAATTCAAGGAACACAGTTAGATTTTTTAATTTAATTTATATTTATGCGCTAGATGGGCACCTATGTCCCCAGCCACTTGCCTATCTATGGCCTCAGATATATAAGTGCTTAAGCAAATATGTCCATAAATATAAGTTAAATAAAAACTAAATGCTACGTTCCCATAATACATTTTTACCATGACTACACGCGACAATGCGCACGTTCACACACTATTCAGTTTCCCCTGACAGGCTTTCCTGTATTTTCATGTAGAGACAGGAAGACCAATATCCGAGTATATTGTGTAAAATCTTTCACTAAATTAAGAATACACAATTTTCGCAAGTTGGTTCTGTGGTGTAAATTTGATACAAAAAAAAACAAAGCATTTTTGCTATATCTTTCGAGGTAACTCCAAACCATTCGAAGATCTTTCCCATTGCTTCAAAGCCGAACCCTATCAAATGAAGTATGTATAATTAATATAGTACCAACGAAAATATCCTATTCATTTGAAATCCGTCAGTTAAAGATTATTTTACAAACTGTATTAAGAGATCTTCGATTCTTTTCGCAAATCTTTTTATGAACTGTTTCTGATTGTGATTCTTAGGAACTGTTTTCCTTTCTATCATCAAAATATTCCACATAATTAAACGAATATTATTGACATTATTCAATCACCATCAGGGTGTTTCAACGTACTTGTTACGTAAAGAAGTTAGTGGGTTATATAAATAGATTGATATATACCAGACAGGATGCAATAATCCTATATTACGCTCGAATGTAATGAGAAGCCTTTCGTGGTATCTTCTCGTATTATTAATCATTTTAAATGTCAAAATTCTATTCCTAACTATTACACATTATAACTTCCATCTTATGCTATTTTCCATAACCGCTACAAATATATGTCTAACATATATAACCACACTTAAATCTCATTGCAATGAATAATAAGAATCATTTATATCATAATGCATGATTATAAATCTAACCAAAAGTGCTTGAGGTCTACAACAGCAATCTGTCTGGTATAATGGTGGTAAAAGATAAGGTGTAATATAATCTTTCTTCTTTCTGCTTGATTTTTCGTCTTTTATATTTCTTTTCCAGTTCTCATATCCATATTATCCTTTACACTAGAGCTGCTCAGTAGAAGTAATAATATATGCACGATGTCACAGAGCTCTGGAAGATGGTTCAAAAGCGTCTGTCCAAAAGGGAGGATAGATGGAATGAGTCTCTCTCTCTCTCTCTCTCTCTTTCTCCCTCTTATTCTCTCTCTCTCACACATTCCAAAGGTCGTAATAACTCAAAGGCTTATGGGATATCTTGTCTTTTCCGCTTTAACGTCTTTTGGTATATCCATAGTCATAACGATTTTGCCCCGTCCTTTTTTTGATTGACGATCTGCAGACGTTAGATTTCGTGAGTATGGTCTGGAATTTTCCCTCTCTCTCTCCCTCAGCTTCCGTCTCCCCCTTTGGTATATATGTTTCTCCACACCCACACGAACACAGAAGCACATAGATACGCAGTCAGACATTCAAATATTTAATGTAGTAGTGGGGGGAGAATATGGCGGGAAATTTTACACCTCAGTCACATAGTATTGTGTGCAAGGAAGTTTAAAGAAGAAAGGTTGGCTGTAAACACTGTCGTTCATTTTTATGTTCTATCGTGGTATTTCATACATAATTTTACTCGGAGTCTATCCTCCTCGTCTTTAATATACACAAAGGAACAACGTGTCCAGATATATATATACGCAAAAAAGGAACAATAGCCAATGTTGTAAGTTCATCACGTGGAAGATTTTCTTAAAGCCGTGATTCTGAACTGGGATGTTGCCAGAGTGAGCAGAAGTTTCGCGAAATCTTGTGAAGATAATAAAATATATAATAAAAAAATATTACAAAGTATAGTATTGAGTATAGTAAGTATTGAGATAAATGATGATATAAATAAAACTAACCAGTATAAACCAGTAGTTGACTGAACATGTTTTTACCTGATAAAACGCTTACTTTTCCACTCCATTCGGGAAAGGAATGCGTTCTTTTGACGCGTTCCTATTATACGAGATGCAGGAAGTTTTCATCCTTCCCTTTTCGATAACTTAATGAGTCGGTGATTCAATCACGTTAATAGAAAGTTCCCAGTAATTTCCTAATGCCAAATAATTTCCTAGTGCCAAATAATCTCCTAATGCCAACTAATTTCCTAATGCCAACTAATTTTCTAATGCCAACTAATTTTCTAATGCCAATTAATTTCCTAATTTTTCCAGGTGCGTAACTACTAAAGTAGCAAATGTGAATTATGTGCGAACATTAGAAATGGCTGTAGACATACATGTGTTCTAGCAATAAATGTTACTGTCTAACGCAATTTACCTGACTTCGACTTCCACAAGATTGGGATCAAACAAAGACTTTTAGCCACAGTTCACACATGCGGTGCAGGAGCCTTGCGGCGACCGTGCGGCAACCGCACTAACAGTTCACACATGCTGCGGTTTGTCTGCGAACACTCTGCGGCGTCAAGGACGAATCTCAGTTTAAAGAACTACGCAATGGATGCGCGCGTTTGTGCAATGGTAGAAATAGTTTTCTTAGGTATGAAATTTCAAGTTTCCCTTTTTATTCAAATTGAGAACGTGCTGGTTTTAAAATAAGATCAGTAGTCCTATTTCCAAACCGATATGTTTTTATTTAAAATGAAATAATGTTGATATTTCATTTGTACGAAAATTATTTCTCAATGCAAAAATAAAAACTGCTTTATTAATTTTAAGAAATGGTATTTTACAGTGCATTTACGAGCAAGAAAATTCGTAGACAATTCCATCCATATTATTATTATTATTTTCATTAGAATATTCCTACCATATAGTGAGAATATTGTACCTGCAAGTGTGGAAATTTCCAAGTTCTGGCGGTATTCTCATGGGTTTGCTGCAGGGTTGGCTGGTTTAAACCAGTTTTTTTCTTCAAAATATCAATTGGTTTAAACCAATAAATAAATAAATAAAAGCAAAAATGCCACAAATAGTGTGAACTTCATGGTGACGATTTCACATATTAAACCACTCTTCGATAATTTAATATAATTTTTGCCTTGTAATCAAGGGATCTCGGGTTCGAGTCCAGGTGGTGGACAATCTCTCTCAGGTGCAAATCGAGTACTGGTTCGGATTCCACTTTGAGCTTTCGCTGTAGGTCCTGTCCTTCATAACCTCGCTGCTGCATAAGAACATGAAGGAGAAACAAACTTATTTCTGTCCATCCATATGTAATATAAATAAATAAAGCAAAGTTTTTAAACAAAAAAAATTTTTTTGAAGGGGGGAAGTTTTTGCCAACCTTGGTTTGCTACCATTATTTTGTTTAAGTTCATATTTTTTCCTAGATTATTATTTAAAGGCTGACAATTTTTATGTCCCACTAGGACTCGAACTCTACCACTTCGAAGAACCTGTAGGTACTGGCCGATTAATCATTATTTTTCCCGAGATTAATATCAAGGAAATTCAACATATACAGAAATTGAAAATATACAGAACTGTCATTCTGCAGGTAATACTTTACGGTTGCGAAAGTTGGAGTACGACCTTAGCAGATGAACATAAATTACGGGTGTTTGAAATTAAGGTCTCGAGAAAAATATACGGGCCAAAACGGGTTGAGATGACTGGAGGAGACTGCATAATAAAGAACTCCACGGAGTGTACGACTCACTTGATGATGTAAGAATAATTAAATCGCGACGACTAAAGTGGGCAGGCCATGTAGTTTGGATGGGAAAAAAACAAAGACTATATTCCATCTTGATTGGAAAGCCGGAGGGAAAGAGACCGTTGGGAAGATGGAGACGACGTTGGTAGGACAATATTAGAAGGGATCTTGGAGAAATAAGTGTCTGTAGTGAAAACTGGCTTGATCTCGCCCAGGATAGAGTACGGTGGCGATCGCTTGCTACTGCGGCGATGAACTTGCGAGTTCCGTAAGCCATAGAGCAAGTAAGTAAGTAAGGATAACATCATTTTTCAATACAAAATACGTTTTCCAGTAATACCTCCAATTACCATTTAAAATAATAAACTTAATATTAAGAATTTTAAAATAGAGTATGATGTGTGTGTGATATGTGAATGATGAACAATGTAAGAAAACAGATGTGTATAAGTGGGAAGAAAACAAATATAAATAGAGACATAAACACATATAAAGTAACATAAATAAAGCAACAATTAAAAACAAATAAAACTATTATCAATAAGTGTATAAATAACTATGTATTTGTTTTTCAGCTCATGTTTGTAATAAATTTGATTGAATAGAAAATATGAAAAGAAAAAAATTCCCCCAACCGTGGAAACAGGGCCCAGGTTTGTATCCGGGAACTGGGCCACAGAAAAAAAATCCCCAACTTACTCTCCTTTTCTTTGCTTTTTTTTAGGGGAACTTTTGTGGAAACAGGTCCTTATCGACTCCGTGTATCAACGCCGAGTCTGGGGTCGAGGCAGGGACTCTACCCTGGGGATGGCCTACCCCAATTTCATAGAGAACACGTTTAGTTCGTTGTGCCCATCAGGCATGCGAAGTGAAATTGTGCAAAGGATGCGGAGAGGTAGGAGTGAAAAGATGGGTCCCAAATGTATATATATAAAAAAAAATGTATACCTCCAATTATTTATTTTAATATTCGGTCAGACTTTATTTTATTATTATTATTATTTAGCTTATAATTCTCTACTTAAAAATAGAGAAAAAATATAAAGAATCTCCATTTTTACAATTGAACAGTTGAGAGAAAAAGAATAGATTAAGAAAAACAAGATTCCAAAAGAGAGAAACCGCACGGCTGCCGCATCGCATGTGTGAACCATCCAATGCTGTGCAATGCCCCGTAAGGCACTTGCGGGCCCCACACGGTCGCCGCACCGCTATGGGCAATGCGGCAGGTCTGCGGCACCGTCCCGCACCCGCAGTATGTGTGAACCACTCCATTTGTTTCAATGGCCCATAAGCTTGAGTGCGGTGCCCGCACGGTCGCCGCACGGCTGCCGCATCGCAAGTGTGAACCGGGGCTTAGAGGATGCGCACACCAAGGACAAAACAGTCGTACTTCTGTCTGGCTCCTGTCTGTGACAATGTAATTTGATAGTTTAAATTAGAGTGCGCACACCAACAACAACGACAGGAGAAAGACATAAGTGTCGTCGAGTCTGCCCAACAGCCCGCAGACAGTTTTGTCTGCGGACTGTCGCCACGGCTAGCTCACAATATAGAATAGCATTGACGTACCGCAGACCAACAACAAAACAGTTGTACGACAGCTATCACTCCTTCATCAGTGACCACAGAGTTAACATCTTTTTGTGTGTATTGTAGGCCTAATGTGCGAATTATGGATTCGAAAATATTGAAATATTGATCGAAGAGGTAGGAAAGCGGCCGGCTCTTTTTAACAAAAGTCTAAAAGAAGTGGGACAAATATTAAACAGTGGAAGGAATTTTGTGCTGCTGTGTTATGTTTGCTTACAAAGAGGGTTGTTTAGGAGGAGGTCTAAAATTACTAAAATATAATTACGTAATATTTGAACGACCCCATAGTAAATTCAAATGTAAATTTCATTAACCTTTCTACAATTTTACAACAGCAATCGGTTTCGTCACTATTAATTAACTACTGCATTACATACAAGACATACATATTTTCAATTAGTTTTACTAACACACCAAGTATTTTTGTTATTTGTTATATGTTGATGTATAAATACAGGGAACAATATTATTTCATCTGAACATTTGAGGCATCTATGTGTATCACTTGATCTACTTATTGATCTACATTTATATCTATTTTACTTATATTTTATCTATTTATCTATCTATATATATGACCGGTAAACCGGGACTGTCGCCCTAAAAGGCTTCTGCCACTAACTGGGAGGAGATCCCTTAATTCCTCTTGCTGAGACTTAAGGGAACCGACCGGGGTAGACGCCTAATGTCCAATCCATACGTTCACGTCGTGGGGCCTGTTAGTAC